>APFE030058199.1:1162-35907 GCA_000404065.3 Pinus taeda
ATACTTCTTAAAACTCAAGAGCGAAGTATTTAACACTTTTTTGGCCTTCAAAGCCTTTGTTGAAAAACAAACTGGACATCAAATTCTTAAGCTAAGAACTGATAATGGTGGAGAATATGTTAAAAACACATTCATCAACTTTTGCACCGAAAATGGAATTCAAATGCAACATACTGTTCCATACACTCCACAACAAAATGCTGTAGCTGAAAGGAAAAATCGCACCTTAAAGGAAATGGCTAATTGTATGCTGCAATCTAAAGGACTCAGTCTTAGTTTTTGGGCCGAAGCAATTAATTGTGCAAATTATATAATAAATCGCACTCCTACTAAGGTTCTAAAGAACATCACTCCAGAAGAAGCTTGGAGTTCCATTAAACCAGATGTAAGTCACTTTCGTATTTTTGGAAGTGAAGCATGGGCCCATATTCTAGATGAGAAACATAAAGCTTTAGAACCTAAGAGTGAAAAATGTATTTTTGTTGGATATTCTGAAGATGTCAAAGGATATAGACTTATTCCATTTAAGTCCAAAATGTTATCATTAGAAAAGATGTAAACTTTGATGAAAATATATCGGCCTATGAGCCTATTTTGGCGAATGTGCCACCTCTCTCTATCTCTTCTACTTTTGAACATATTTCTTCTTCAGATGATGAAAGTGAGGATGAAAATCCTCCCCCATCTTTTCAGGATCCTCCTTCAGTTCCTTCACTTCCAAAATGGGTCCGTGCTACTCGGGATGCAGTAGGTGATCTTGTCAGTGATCCTACAGATCAGTGCCGTACACATTCTTAGTTCGAAAGAGCCTCTTCTTTACTGGCTCAAGTCTCAGCAAATTATGATCCTGACACCTTTGCAGAAGCTTCAGGCCATCCACATTGGGGAGCAGCTATGAATGAAGAATATCATTCATTGTTGGCAAATGATACATGGGATCTTGTTCCTCTACCAAAGGGACGCAAACTTGTTAGATGTAAATGGGTTTACAGCACCAAGTATGGACCAGATGGGAAAGTTGATAAACATAAAGCTCATCTTGTTGCTAAGGGTTTTTCACAGGTTGAAGGCATTGACTACACTGAAACCTTCTCCCCTGTTGCCAAAATGAACTCTATCCGCCTTGTTCTTTCCCTTGCTGCCTCTTTAAAATGGGAAGTCCATCCGATGGATGTTAAATCTGCCTTCTTGCATGGGGACTTGCATGAAGAAATCTATATGGAACAACCCATTGGCTTCATCCAAACAGACTCCAGCCTTGTATGTCGACTTAAGAAATCTCTTTATGGTCTCAAGCAAGGTCCTCGGGCTTGGTATGCCAAAATGGATAGCTTTCTTTTAGAATCTGGCTTTTCTAGGTGTCATTCTGACAATACTGTCTACACCAAGAAAGTGGGAAACTCTATTATCATCCTTGTTCTTTATGTTGATGATCTTATCCTCACTGGTAGTGATCCCAACCTTATAAACCATGTGAAGTCCAGCCTTAAAAAGAAATTTGAAATGACAGACTTAGGACACTTACACTTTTCTCGGTCTTCAAGTCCTGCAATCCAAGGAAGGTATTTCCCTTTCCCAATCCAAGTATGCCTCTGATATTCTACGCCATTTCACATGGAAGATTGTAAGCCAGCTCCTTCTCCCTTTCAGTCTGGAGTCAAACTTTCAGTCACTTGTACTTCCCCTGAAGTTGATGCTACCTTATACCGTCAACTTGTAGGAAAACTCTTGTATTTAACCCATACTCGTCCTGACCTTTCCTTGCTGTTGGCCTTTTTGCTCGTTTTTTGCAAAACCCCCGTGAAAGTCATTGGAAAGCAGCTAAAAGAATACTTCGTTATGTTCGAGGTACAATACAGTTTGGGATTCATTACAGTGCCAAAGCAACTCCTCTATTAGTTGTTTTCACTGATTCTGATTGGGCTGGTGACCCTGATGATCGGAAGTCTACTGCCGGTTATGTCTTCACTCTTGGTTCAGGACCTATTACATGGGCTTGTAAGAAACAGGCTGCCATTTCTCTTTCGTCAGCAGAAGCAGAGTATCGTGGTGCCGTGGAAGCTAGTAAGGAAGCCTTGTGGCTTCGTCAGATCCTATCAGAATTGGGCTTTGAGCAGCAGCATCCGACTACACTTTGGTGTGATAATCAAAGTGCCATTCAGCTTTGCAAAGATCCAGTTCAGCATCAGTGCAGCAAACACATTGAACTTCACATGCACTTCATCAGAAAGCTCATTCTTGACCATGTTCTTGAAGTGAAATATTGTTCAACAGATGATCAAGTTGCAGACATCTTCACAAAGGCTCTCACAGAGGCGAAGTTCACTAAACTTCGATATATGCTTGGAGCTCAGGAAGTTGTCACTAAGGGGGGATAGGCTCTAGTGCCTCCTTCCTTCTCCTATTGTGTCATATTTGTAAATCCTTCAATCCTATCCCAAGTTGTTCTTAAGGGGGGATGTTAGGATATTCTGACACGTAGGAATACTTAAGTGTAACTTGGTCTAGTATAGAGTTAGGTAAAGTGTGTTTCTTTTCTATGTACATTTGTAACTTACAATTTGACGATCACGATATGTAGTGATCCGACGGTTCATTCTCTCTTCGGTATTACCGACACTTGATCGGTGGCTTGACACCCGATTGGTCCATGAATTCTATTTAAAGCGCATGGAGGGTCATTTGTAGGTTCACAGTGCATGAGAGAAGCTTATGTACATTTTCATTCTTTTCTTAATAAATTGCCTGTAGTAGCCACGTTGGCGTAGGCCGTGCACTGTTTCCCTCTCTGAAGGTTTTTACGACGTCAAAATACTGGTGTATTGATCTGTGATCTGTTTGTGAGCGCTGTCCTTTTGGTGTTCCGTCTGAGGAACTTACCCTGTAAATTCCTACACAAAATCTGTATTTAGTTTAAAATATGTATTTCCGCAACAACATTCTTATATTTTTTTACGTATTAAATACATAATTACACAATTCAAAATATGTATTTAGTTTAAAATCTATATTTACCGATAAACATCTTTGTATTGTTTTTATATTTTAAATCCATAATTCTACAAATTTGTTTTTAAATACTATATAGTTTAATTTCTATTTTTAAATCTATATTTAGTTTATTTATTTTTTATGTTTTAAATCCATAATACCACAATTCAAAAGCTATTTTTAAAATATGTATTTAGTTTAAAATCATTTTCCAGCATCATTTGTCCGGAGTAGAGTTTCTCTTTTTGTTCTTTGGGACAATCACTTATAAAGAAAAAAACTCGCACTTACAAAGAAAAAAACTCACTTATAAAAGGAAAAAAACTCTAAACTCAAGTGTACTTTTTTTAATAATAAAAAAAACACATACATAAATTAGAATAAAACATTAGTAAAAACATAATCCCTTTATTTCTTCTAAAATTATCAAAAAAAAAACCTAATCACTTAAAATAAATTATCATTCCTCTCAATTATTTATATAATAAAATCTAATTAATCATTCACAATAAACCCTTCAATTATTCAAAATAAACCTAATCAATAAATTTCCAAGAACAAAATAGATCCTTAATCAAAATTACACATTATTATTGCTCATTCCTCTGGATTATTTATGTAATAAAAATCCAATCAATCATTCAAAATAAACTCAATCAATAAATTTCCCAAATTAAATTTCAATTAATCAAAACCAAATTAAATCCCAACTAATCAAAATTACACAAGTATATTATATAAGCCAATAAAAAATCTGATTTATTTTTAGACAATGATTTCACAATGATTTGATTGGGATCTATTTCTCTTATTTTTCCACAATGATGATTTGATTGGGATCTATTTCATCATTATTTTTTCACAATGACTTGATTCATTGGGATATGTTTCTCTTATTTTTCTATAATGATTTTCCACAAAACTACACAAATATACATGTATAACCCAATGATCCCATTTCTCCTATTTTTCTAGAATGATGATTTGATTGGGATCTAATTTTCCTATTTTTCTACCATGATTTCATGATTTTATTCATTGCCATCTATTTCTCTCATTTTTCCACAATGATTTTCCACAAAATTACACAAATATATATTTATAATCCAATAAAAAATAGGGATTTATTTTTATATGATGATTTCACAACGATTTGATTGGGATCTATTTCTCTTATTTTTTCACTATGATTTGATTCTCTTTTTAAAAAAGGATCTTTCTTTTTAAATAAGGGATTTGTGTTTTTCTGCACCATGATTTGATAGAAATTTTATATATATATATATTTTTTTTTTTTTTTAATATATAATATATGAATTTTAGAGGCACCTTCAGTATTTCATGTCACTAATGTCATTAGCTCTCAAAATTATAGTGAGCTTGGGAGGCTTCTCTCCAAGCTTTTTGAGCATAGGAATAAAATCTTAAATTAGAATAAATAATTTGTTTCTTTAGGTCCGATAGACCAATGTTTGGTCTCGGTGATCATATATATATATATGTGTGTTCTTTTTATATTTCAACTTACAACACAATGATGTGATGATTTGATTTTCTTTTTCCACAATGGTTTGATGATTTGATTTGATTTTTAAATAAAGGATTTTCTTCTTAAATAAGAGATTCATTATACTTATTTTTTCCTTTTAAATAAAATATTTAATTTTCTTATTTTTACACAATAATTTGATTGAAAATTTTATGAAAATATATACATTTTTCTTCTAAATTTTCATTCTTATTAAAATATTAAAAAGAATATTTCCCTATACATTTTTTCTCTACAGCTTTTAAAATAATTACCATATATATTCTTCTTTCTAAATTTCAACTTACAACTTTTAAAATAAATATGTGTTCATAAGTTTTAATCATTAATTAAAACTAATTGATAGTTAAATTTAATAATTTTAATTTTATTTTTAAAATTAACAAACCATCATTTTTATAACTAAATAATTAAATAATTATATATATATTTATATATATTAAAACATAGTCATTCATGAATATACGTAACATTTTTTTATAAAATAACATTAATATACCACACTCTCTCTATTTATACTATATAATTCAATTTTTTACCAAATATTCTATCTATAGATAACCTAAGAATGAAACCTACAAATTGAATAACATTTATAATATCTAGTCATTCATATGAATATCATAACATATCTTTTAAGAAACATATAAAATTGATTTAACTAAATCACATATAATTTATGTTTTTTAATAGAAAATAAAATTTCATTAATAACATAAAATTTATGTTTATGTCTATTTGGGAAAATTGAAAAGATAGAGATTATCATGATAACCATTAGTATTGGGAAAATTGAAAAGATAGTGATTATCATGATAACCATTAGTATCGATCTCATTTCATGTTAATAGAAAAACCAAGATTATTGTGATAGAGATCAAAATCTTCATACACGTATATAAACCAACCGAGTTGAGTATTCCTTTATATACGAATATATTTTACTAAAAATAATTCAACATATTATTTTATTAATGATAAATGATAATTTAAAATGAAAATAAATTTAAAGATAAAACTAAGGCTAATAAGATTATAATGTTATAATTTAAAATAAATTAAACGTTTTGAAAAATGCTTATAACAAGTATAGAAAATTAAATTATAGAGCATGACAATAGACTCACGTGTCCACTGACAAATTGAAGGCTTTGCACCGAAGTTAGCAAGGTCCAGTGCGATCTTGTTATGCCCCAGAACATTGTAAAATATTTTATTTACGGTTATTTGAATTAGATCATATTTGTTTTAATTGGTTATCGAAAAATGTCTTTAAGCTTTAAAAGAAAGTGGCAACTTTCTGGTAGGGAAGTTGGGGAAATGTAGTTGCTGGAATGCAACCCTAACTATCTCCCTTAAGGGTGAGATCCAGGAAAAAGGAGTAGAAGGGAGAAAAGACCGGGCTAAAAGGTCAGACCATAAGAGGAGGATGCTAAGTCTGGTAATGACCAGATAGCATGCACTTGGTGTGCAACGAACATGTAGAGGTTAGTGACCTTGCAAGAGAGCTCTACAGTCGAGAAGGACATATCTCATGGTTGAGCAGACAACAGACAAATAATAATGTTGGAGTACCTTCCTGAGGGGGTGCACTACTTTTCTAGCAAAATTCGGGTAAGTGGTCTATCCTGGAAACTTTCAGTTACTGAATACAAAGGATAATATTTGATGTGTTCGTAATAGTTAAGAACTATGGAATTCTTTTGTTGTTATCCGGAAAACCTTAAGTTACTAAATACAGAGGATAATGTTTGATGTGTTCGTAATAGTTAAGAACTGTGGAATTCTTTTGTTGTTTATCCGGTAAACTTGAAGTTACTAAATAAAAAGAATATACTTGATGTGCTTGTAATAGTTAGAGAGCTATGGATTCTCTGTGTTTACCCGGAAACTGTGATAGGAAGACCAATAATAGAAGGGACAAATGGCACCTAGGGGGCTAGTCAAACCATGTAGAACTGTGCCTCTGCCTATAGTGAACTGTAACATTAAACTTGTTACAGTTACAATTGGAACCTAAGGGACGAGGCTTAAATATATTAAGCGATAAACTTAGAATTTAAATCTATCATGAGGAATATTCGAAAGAGTCAAGTGTATGGGAAGAGAACCAATTTGCGTGTTGGTCTCACTATGCAAGTTAAATTGTTACAAACAGTATTGAAAACAAACCCTAATACATTAGGGTTGATAGGGCTTGTTTAATACCTAGAATATCATAATGTTAGGGTTATAGCTTTACCCGACTCATTTCTAGCGACAGAAATACCCTACTGATCTAAACCGAATGCAGTAGCTCATACCATATAGATAGGGGGAACAGGGATATTCTGTTGAGATAATCACAGAGGGAATTGGAACACTTGTATAGAGGATAACCTTAACTTTTAGGATAATGTAAGCATGCTCCTTCTGTTATGAATTTCTCTAAATAAGCCAAAAATTCTTTGACTCGGGTATGGTAGTGGCAAACCCTCTAGAGTGCAAACCCTCCAGAGTGTAACTAGAGTCTGAGCCACTCTCGAGAGTTCAAAGTATTACCCCAAAGGGAAACATAAGGGATTTATAACCATGGAAGCAGGAATGCTAATAAGACATACAACAAATCTTCTTAATTCCCCTACAATAATAGAAAACAATCACCCTTTAAAACAGAACAATTTCAACCATGTAGCACACAAAAGTATAATAAATAAATTCCATATGTAGAAAATGGCAATGGGTGCCTGTCAAGCTTACAGGAATTTACAATTTACATAAAGAACAATGAACAGTAAAGCTTTGAGACAATGAAATCAATCAATCTCTAATAGTCCCTTCAAGCACAAACTCAAACAATAAATATAGAACTAGTGTCATTATAGTCACAGAAAAGAACGATATATATATATATATATATACATCCTTCAATAGGGATGATCGTTGTGACATAGTTGAACAAGAGTCAAATAAAAAACAAATCATGCAACCTGTGGTTCCAACATAGCACAAGTGCTAAACAGTCAAAGAATAGGACTGTAGGCAAACCATTGTTTTCCAGAGTAATATGGCCCTTCGTTGAATATGGGCGAATTTTGAAAACCTCGAGCTTTAACAAAACCCCAACAGCGAGACTGTAGCCAGGTTACATTACAAGCTTAAGAGTGCATGAGGAAATTACTCCAAGCGGTCCCAAACACAAGACCACCGAGAGCCCTTAGCCTAAACAGTAAACCCTACCTAACAATATCCAAGCCTACGCCTGTGAACTTAAGCAACAAAAATAAAGAAAGATCCATATCTCCAAAAGATGGAGCAACATATCTAGAAAACCTACAGGAATCCTCCATTGCCTTGGCTCAAAACCTATTATTCGCATAGAATTCTTACCCAAAACGAAGCGTCCAACACCAACTTGTGAGAAAGGTTGCTTGGGTAAAAACCTTTGGATCCACAGCTTCATTTCCTTCCTCTTGCGAATAGAAAACCGAGATTAGCAACAAGGGATGGTAATCAAGCTGTACAAAAAAAAAAAAATACTCATGACAGTCAATGGAAAAGAAATGTTAAACTGGTTAGGACTGAGCTATCCAAGCACCAAGGAAGGTTTTAGTCCGCTCCATAACCCCACTGGTTGCCATTCGTCCACACGAAGCGCTCACAATGTGAAGGAGAAACCAGATAGCAGAACCAAATGAAAAATGCAAAGGAGAGAATGATGCATATCCACGATGAGGCAGTGGAATAGCCTCCGGGAAGAATCCAGGCCCTTGGATCGACATCCCCTCTCCTTTGCCATTGTTAATGCAACATGGTGAACCATAATTCCAAGAGGATTACAATGTAACATTTATGGTGTGGAAGGACAGAGTAATAAAACACAATATATTTGGCTGTCAGTTTAAAAGTGTTCGATTTAAATGTACCTGGGAACACTATCCATAAAGTTGGATCGGGAACTGAACCCAAGTCAATGCCAAGGGGTGGCACGTCAGCGGATGCAAATACAGATGTAATAAAACACAGTTGGATGGTTGAATCTTGTATGACCCCGTATGGTTATAGTTAAGTGTTAGCACTTAAATTAAATTTTTTTTTTAATATGTAGATATGTAGGTTATGAGTGTCACAAGTGGTATCAGAGCCAAGTTTCAAACACTGTGGCCTCTGGAGGAACAGATAAAACAAAAGGGATAAACTGAAAATCAATTTATTTCTATTCCTGTTATTCTTTTAAAAGAAATATATAGATAAAAAAATATCTTAAGTATTAACCTTCCTTCTTTTATTCCTACCTTACGTTAAGAATAGGGAAGCAACAAATTGCCAGCATGAGGAGAGAAGACAGTACTAAACAAAGGTTTGTGATGGGTTAGGGACCTGTAATAGGCCCTGAGAACAACCCAAAATTATGGGTGCAACTTGGAGAAGAGGCTCACAATACGAATCTTGCAATTTTGGAAACAGTACAGGAGCTGAAAAATGAGATGGCCTAGTCACGAGAAGATAATGCAAGGTTAACTTTGGAACAAGAAAGGATTATAAAGAGCCTATCGGACAAACAAAATCAGCAACCACTGAATCCTAGCATTGAGCAACAGAGAGTGTCGGAGGAGGGAAATCACCGCACAGAACAAGAAGAGTCGGAAGAAAGGGAGGAGGAACAGGAAGAACGATCTGATAATGCCTCCGAACAACACACTTCAAAGAGACAACGGATAGAGCTGCAAGGGGAGTTTCGTAAAATCAAACTGCCACACTTTGATGGGGAATTGGAGGAAGCAACTGAGGCATGGTTGATTAATATGAATAAATACTTCCAGCTATATGAGTATGACCACAACCTCAAGGCATGGTTGGCCATTTTCCAATTGCAGGGAAAAGCCACCCTGTGGTGGGAAGAAGTGAAGATTGTAAAAGGAGTGAGTGAATAGAACATCACGTGGGAGAATTTTCAAAGGTATTTTAAAGAGAGATACCTGACCGAGTGTTTTTATGATGAAAGGGCAAGGGAATTCCATGACATGTGGTTGGGACAACAAACGATGGACAAGTTTATCACTCGTTTTACTTCATTAATTTGCTATGTGCCTTACATTAGAGAAGAGAAGGCTAAAGTACAGAGGTTCGTTAGTAGTTTACCCTTGAGTATGAGGGAAAGGATTGAGTTTGACAATCTAAAGACAATGGACAAAGTAATACGTAAAGCGAGGATTTGTTACCATTAGGGAAAATAGAAGGGAGAAAACCCAGGTAAAAGATGGAACAATAAGAGGAGTAACAAGCTAGCTGGATATAATAAAGGGAATCGTGATAGTAGTAACAGGGGTTTTGCCAAGGGACAAAATAGCAGGAATGGACAGAAAGGTTCGCTCAAGTCAAGGCCAACCAATGAGTCCAGAATCAACGAAGAACCTGTAAAGTTGGATAGTGATGGGATAAGAAGGCCTCCAGTGCAGTGTTGGGGTTGCGATGGGCTTGACTATGTTAAAAATAGACCTCAACTAAAGGGGACTGAGCAGGTTTCCCAGATTCACGAAGCATCGACAGTTGGAGATGTAGGATGTAGCCTAGCCAAAATTAATGCTGCTCTAGAAGATTTCCAGGCGGAGTACTAGCCGACCATGGTGGAATTCAAAGGTAAAATTTCAGATCTTACTATCACTGTTTTAATTGACCCTAGGGCCACCTTAAGTTATATTAGTCCTAAGGTTGTAGAGTATTGTAAGTTGTAACCTGTTAAATTTAAAAAGGCTAGTACAGTTGGCCACAAGGGAAAAAAGACGAGTGTTTGCTAAGGTCGTTAACTGCCCTTTAAAGATAGCAGGACAACCAGTGGTGGCAGACTTGAATGCCCTTCCCCTTGGTTTGTATGATGTTCTAATCGGTATGGACTGGTTAGAAAAACACTAGTCCATAGTCAACTATAAAACAAAAACTATTTATTTCAGAGATGAGCTTGGAGCAAGGCAAGAGATGCAAGGGATTAAGCGGCCAGTGCAAATTCGGCCAATAACCACTTCCCAATTAGCAAAATGTATTAGGAAGGGACGCCAAATTTATGCCATCCATGTAGGCTATGCTAACTCAAAAGAAAAATCAACCCTATTGGAAAACATTCCTATGATACAGGAATTTGCGGATGTATTTCCAGAATAAATTCCCATGCTTCCATCTAAAAGAGATATAGATTTTACGATAGAACTGGTACCATGAGTAGCCCCGGTATCCCAAGCACCCTATAGGATGAGTACACCAGAATTGACAGAGTTAAAAATGCAATTACAGGAGCTGTTAGACAAAAGCTACATTCATCCCAGTGTGTTCCCCTAGGGAGCCCCAGTATTATTCGCTAAGAAAAAGGGTAGGACCCTACGTATGTGTGTGGAGTCAGTTAAATAAATTGACGATCAAGAATAAGTATCCTTTACACTGGATTTATGAACTTTTTGATCAAGTCAAAGGAGCAACAGTATTCTCCAAGATTGATTTTCAATCAGGGTACCACCAAATCATGATTAAGGAGGAGGACATATCTAAGTCTGCTTTTAGAACAAGATATGGACAACGAGTTTTTGGTGCTACCCTTCGGGTTGACCAACGTGCCCACAACTTTTATGTGTTTAATGAACAATATATTCGATCAGTGTTTGGATAAGTTTGCGCTGATACTTATTGATGACATATTGATATATTCCTGAACTACGGAGGAACACCGAGAGCACCTTAAGTGGGTACTGCAAACCCTCCGAGAACACTGGTTATATGCCAATTTCAGAAAGTGCAATTTCTTTAAAAACACATACAATATTTGGGACATATAATCACTAAAGAAGGGATCACGGTGGACCCCGAAAAGGTAAG
Organism: Pinus taeda; assembly: GCA_000404065.3. Classification (NCBI taxonomy): domain Eukaryota; kingdom Viridiplantae; phylum Streptophyta; class Pinopsida; order Pinales; family Pinaceae; genus Pinus; species Pinus taeda. The sequence goes on from APFE030058199.1 coordinate 12,546, forward strand.
GATCATAATGGAATGGCCGGTACCAAAGGATGTGGCAGACATCAGATCCTTTGTGGGTCTAGCGGGGTATTATAGACAGTTTGTAGAGGGATTCTCGAGAGTATCTTATCCTATTACTTCCTTGTAGAAAAAGGGAAGAACCTTCAGGTAGACAGTTCAATGCCAGAAGAGTTTTGAGTAGCTAAAGCATCTGCTCACCACCGCACCCATTCTAGGCATAGTTGATCCTAGTAAGGACTATGTGGTGTGCACTGATGCAAGCAAGGAAGGTGTAGGGGACATGTTGATGCAAGAAGGGAAAGTAATTGCTTAGAAATCAAGGAAACTAAAAGAACATGAGCAGAAATACTCCGCTTATGATCTAGAATTGGCAGTCGTTATTCATGCTCTAAAGATGTGGCAACATTATCTTATGGGAAAGAAATTTTTATTATTGACAGATCACCATAGTCTGACCAATTATTTTAGCCAACCCACCTTAAATGCCAGGTAGGCACGGTAGGTGTATTTCCTAAGCGGTTTTGATTTTGATCAAGCATTTGAAGGGGAAGGAGAATCGGGTGGCAGATGCTCTAAGTCAAAAAGTGCAATGCCTGTATGAGATTTCCGATAGAAAATGGAAAAGTCATTTCAGGGATATGATTAGATAAGAAACATAACAAGATAATGAATATCAGCAAATAAAATAGCAAGTACATCATTCCAATAACAAGGAAAAACAACAGGGTTATGTGTTAGATACCACTAGAATGTTGTATTATCAGGACAGGCTATATATACCCTACCAGAACAGCATTAAAAGAGTATTACTAGCCAGGTATGAAGGGGCACCCAAGATATCAGAAAATGATTACAGCACTCAAAAAAGAGTATTACTGGCCAGGTATGAAGAAGGATGTGGTGGAGTACCTAGCACGTTGTCTGGAGTGTCAACAGATTAAGGCATAGCACCAACACCCTGCTGGACTGTTACAATCGTTACCTATCCCAAAATGGAAATGGGAAACCATCTCCATGGACTTCATAACAGGTTTGCCTAAGACAAAGAAAAACAATGACTCCATCATGGTGGTGTTCGACAAGTTAAGTAAATCGGCACATTTTATACCTGTACAATATACCTTTAAAGCAGTGCAGATTGCCCACATTTTCATGTAGAACATTTTTAGGTTGCATGGGCTACCTAAAACAATAATCTCAGACTAGGATATAAATTTTACCTTGGTTTTTCGGAAAACATTGTTTGGAGAATTAGGAACTCAGTTGAATTTCATTATAGCTTATCACCCTCAAACTGAGGGAGAAACTGAACACGTGAACTAGGTGCTGGAAAACATGCTAAGGGCATATGTGATGCAGCAACTGACTAAGTGGGAGGATTATCTGCACTTGGTCGAGTTCGCATATAATAATGGTTATCATACATCCTTGCAAATGGGCCCATTTGAAGTCTTGTATGGGCAAAAGTGTTGCACACCCTCAAGTTGGAGTGGACCGGAAGACAGATTAATGTTGGGACCTGACATGCTCAAGGAAATGGAAGAGATGGTTAAGAAGGTATGGTCAAACTTAAAATCAGCTCAGGATAGGCAAAGTAACTTCGCTGACCAAAAAAGGAGGTTCAAAGAATACCAAATCGGTGATCATGTGTATGTAAGAATTCATGCAAGAAGAAGCGCATTACAATGGAGTGGGTGCGCTAAGTTGGCACCTCGGTTCTGTGGACCATTCCAGGTCTTAGCAAGAATTGGGCCAGTGGCATACCAGCTCGCTCTGCCAAGTCACCTACGAGTCCATAATGTCTTCCATGTCTCAGTGTTAAAAAAATATGTTTATGATCCTAAACATGTAATCTGATGATAGGATATATAGGTAAGAATATTTCTGGTAGTTCAATCCAAATTTTTTCTACTAAGAAACTGACTTAGGATGTTGCATGTTGTAGGTGAACCGGAAGGAGAAATCCAGGTCGAGAAATTGAACATCCTCGACTAGAGAGAATTAATGTTGTGGAAGCGAGCTATTACCCAAGTTAAATTGCAGTGGCAGCACTTTAGGCCTGAAGAGGCCACCTGGGAAGATGTTGAACTTATGAAAAAGGCTTACCCAGAACTATTCGCAGCTGAGAGACATCGGGACGATGTCCAATCTCAGGAGGGGGAGATGTGATGCCCCAAAACATTGTAAATATTTTACCATAAATATTATATTTACCATGTTTTATTTACAAACTAAAGGATGACAGTTATTTGAATTAAATAATATTTTCTTTAATTATTCGTTATGGAAAAATTTCTTTAAGCATTAAAAGAATCTAGCAACTTCTGAGTAGGGAAGTTGGGGGAAATGCAGTTTCTAGAATGCAACCCTAACTACCTCCCTTAAGGGTGAGACTCCAAGAAAAAGGAGCAGAAGGGAGGAAAAACGAGGCTGAAAGGTCAAACGGTAAGAGGAGGATGCTAAGTCTGGTAATGACCACATAGCATGCACTTGGCGTGCAACGAACTTGCAGAGGTTAGTGACCTTGCAAGAGAGCTTGGGGGGAGATACACTCGAGAAGGACGTATCTCATGGTTGAGCGGACAGTAGATAGATAATAACATTGGAGTACCTTCCCAAGGTGGTGAACTACTTTTCTAGCAGACGTCGGGTAAGTGGTCTATCCTGGAAACTTTAAGTTACTCAATATAGAGGATAATATTTGATGTATTCGTAATAGTTAAGAACTGTGGAATTCTTTTGTTGTTATCCGAAAAACCTTAAGTTACTGAATACATAGGATAATGTTTGATGTGTTCGTAATAGTTAAGAACTATGGAATTCTTTTGTTGTTTATCCGGAAAACTTGAAGTTACTAAATAAAAAGAATAATACTTTATGTGCTCGTAATAGTTAGAGAGTTGTGGATTCTTTGTGCTTATCCGGAAACTGTGATAGGAAGACCAATAACATAAGGGACAAATGGCAACTAAGGGGCTAGTCATACCATGTAGAACTGAGCTTCTGCATGTAGTGAACTGTAACATTAAACTTGTTACAGTTACAATTGGAACTTGAGGGACAAGGCTTAAATATATTAAGCGATAAACTTAGAATTTAAATCTGTCATGGGGAATATTCGAAAGAGTCAAGTGTATGGGAAGAGAACCAATTTGTGTGTTGGTCTCATTATGCAAGTTAAATTGTTACAAACAGTATTGAAAACAAACCCTAATACATTAGGGTTGATATGACTTTTTTAATACCTGGAATATCGGAATGTTAGGGTTGGAGCTCTACCTGACTCATTTCTAGTGAGGGAAATACCCTACTGGTCTGAAACCGAATTCGGTAGCTCGTACTGTATAGATAGGGAGAACAAGGATATTCTGTTGAGATAATCACAGTGGGAATTGGAACACTTGTATAGAGGATAACCTTAACTTTTGGGATAATGTAAGCATGCTCCTTCTGTTATGAATTTCTCTAAATAAACCAAAAATTCTTCGACTCAGGTACCGTAGTGGCAAACCCTCCAGAGTGTAACTAGAGTCTAAGCCGCTCAGGAGAGTTCAGAGTATTAACCCCAAAGGGAAACATAAGGGATTTATAACCATGGAAGCAGGAATGTTGATAAAACATACAGTGAATCTTTTAAATTCCCTTATAATAATAGAAAACAATCACCCTTTAAAACAGAACAATTTCAACCGTGTAGCACGCAGAAGTATAATAGATAAATTCCATATGTAGAAAATGGCAATGGGTGCCTGTCAAGCTTACAGGAATTTACAATTTACATAAAGAACAGTGAACAATAAATCTTTGAGACAATGAAATCAATCAATCTCTAATAGTCCCTTCAGGCATAAACTCAAACAATAAATATAGAACCAGTGTCATCACAGTCGCAAAAAAGAATGATAATATATCTTTATATATCTATAATATATATATATATATATATATATATATATATATATATATATATATAAGAGCCAAATAAAAAACAAATCATGTAACCTACAATTCCAACATAGCACAAGCGCTAAACAACAAAAGAATAGGATTGTAGACAAACCACTTTTTTCCAGAGTAATATGGCCCTTCCTTGAATATGGGTGAATATTGAAAACCCTGAGCTTTAACAAAACCCCGACAATGAGACTGTAGCTGGGTTACATTACAAGATTAAGAGTACATGACAAAATTTCTCCAAGCGATCCCAAACACAGGACCACAAAGAGCCCTCAACCTAAACAGTAAACCCTACCAACACTGTCCAGGCCTACGCCTGTGAACTTAAGCAACAAAAATAAAAAAAAGATCTGTATCTCCGAAAACTAGAGCAACATATCCAGAAAACCTATAGGAATCCTCCATTGCCTCTGTTCAAAACCTATTATTCACATATAATGCTTACCTATAACAAAGCGTCCAACACCAACTCATGAGAAAGGTTGCTTGGGTAAAAACCCTTGGGTCCACAATGTCATTTCCTTCCTCCTGTGATCAAAAAACTGAGATTAGCAACAAGGGATGGTAATCAAGCTATACAAAAACAAAAAAAACAATATGCATGACAGTAAATGGAAAATAAATGTTAACCTAGTTGCGACTGAGCTATCCAAGCACCAAGGAGGGTTTTAGTCTATACCATAACCCCACTAATTTCCATTCATCCACATGAAGCGCCCACAGTGTAAAGGAGAAACTAGATAGTAGAACCAAATGCAAAATGGAAAGGAGAGAATGATGCATATCCACAGTGACGTGGTGGAATAGCCTCCGGGAAGAAGCTAGGCCCTTGGATCGGCATCCCTTCTCCTTTGCCGTTGATGGGGTGGGGAACCCAAGGTCATAGACTCCAAGGTCTCATTTTCCGTGCCACGTCAAGACAAAAAGTGCAATGGTTAATGCAACACAATGAACCATAATGCCAAGAGAATTACAATGTAATATTTATTGTGTGGAAGGACAGAGTAATAAAACACAATATATTTGGTTGTCAGTTTAAAAGTGTTTGATTTAAATGCACCTAGGAACACTATCCATAAAGCTGGATTGGGAACCGAACCCAAGTCAGTGCCAAGGGGTGGCACATTTGTGGATGCAAATACACATGTCATAAAACACAGTTGGATGGTTGAATCTTGTATGATCCCGTATGGTTATAGTTAAGTGTTAGCACTTTAATTAATTTTTTTTTTTACTGTGTAGATATGTAGGTTAGGAGTGTCACAGATCTCCATTCCTAAGTTGCCACAATCGGTGATTAAAACGTTGTCGTCTTTGAAGGTGGCTTTGTTTTTGTGGAAGCAGGAGTGGAGAACAATGCCTTTGAATTTACAAACATATTTCAATACATGGAACTTAGGGTTCTGCATTCTCGCGCAAAGCTACTACGAGCCATCAAGTAGAATAGGGCTGGATTTTATGAAAGTTGCCTCTTTCGTGATTCATGGTGCACACCTTCCACCAACCGGTGCTGGCTGATACCAACTAGTTCTGGCTGATATGAATTGCTCGTTGAAGCGCGGGAAAAGTTGGAATCGGTAGGCGTAACTCTCTATGTGCTGAAGAGACGTGAGTGAGTCGGGATAATTTCCATCCACATGGAGCAAAGGAAGCTCATATAAATGCTTGGGAAGATGAATATGGATGTGGTCTTAAGTTCCAAATCTCCACCAATGTCTGCCATGGATATATATAAGTGATACAGTTCATCTATATATATATATATATTAAATATTATAAGTATGTTAAAAATATATAATTCGTCATAGGCTCCCTATTTCAACCCCAAGTGGATGGGGGCATTGTTGACTTTGTTTTTTAATTTAATTAGACAGATTGGATTTAACCTAGGCTAATATACCTTTGTATGAGTCTCACATCCAGAGTTGTTGTGCCAAGGAAATAAAAGTGATAGGAAGGAAATTGTCAATGTATATTTGGGCCTCTCACCTGCCCAATTTCCATGTCAAGAAATGTGTTACTTGGTGTTTGTAGTTACATCATCGGGTTTCTTTTGCTGCATGAGAAGTGGACATAGAATTCCTTACCTTTTTCATAATCAATATGTTAATAAGGAGATTGAAATATTTCTTCATGTCTATTTGTTTGCCCACGTCCACTTCGATTCAATCCCTGAAAATTTGAGCTAGAACCAAAAGAGCCGCCTCTTTATTTCCATCATCATATCTTTCAACTGACTTCATGTATCTTCCATGAGCTCTCCATATGGGGTGTAAGCACACAAACTATGTTGGTTGGAGTGGTAAAGGAATGAGAGATTAGCTTTCCTAGATGCCAAGGGAACCAATCACTGACGTTGGCACGTGACAGTTATCTCTTGGCCATTGTCACTGCTACCATAAAGCAAAGTAGGTATTGATATTAAATTATATGGTTATTTTTAGAATTGATACTTTTGTGATCTATAATGTATAAAAATATCTTTTAGATTAATCACATTTTCACATTCTCCTGGGGATGAACCATATTAATTGGTTAAAAAGGTAGACCCAATTATGAAAATGTGGTTAATTAAAAAAAAACTTGTATATGAGTATTGTTGTACCCTTGACTACAAGAAAAATATGTGAAGTTGTGGGTTTTATAAGCATTTATAATAATCAGACATTTGATAATGGTCATAAATATTTGAATACTTGAGTGTTTACAACCTTTTTTTCTGGATCATCTTGACATTATCTTTATGAATAGTGAGTAATACAAACATTTGATAATGATCATAGATATTTGATTGCTTAAGCATTTACAGCCTTTTCTTCCTTGACTTTATCTTTATGAAAGGTGTGTATGATAGTTAAGTAATAGCGAGGAAGAGGCACTATGAAGAGGATTGCTAGAAAACTGATGATGAAGAGGAATGTTTGAATAATCTGTGCAAGGAATGGAGCATGTAACATACCCCAATAACCTCACATGAAAATGTAGGGAGTTAGAATTATTTTACACAAATTACTCACAGGTAATTATCTAAATCACTATTCCATATTCCTTATTAACCATTAGATATAATTTTCATTAGTACATAAAGTAACATTCAATAAAAGAAAGTAACTTGCATAACCATTAACAACCACTATTGTAGTACTATTGTTGTATAGTAACATAAATTTCTTGACGAACTTTGCATTCATTTCATGGTTCCATTAACCAAATTAATTAATAACATACATGGTATTATGGATATCACATCACATAAGGAATCAACATCATCAAACTGACACAAAAATCAATCATATCATCGAACACCGATATACCCTGGAAACCCATAGGGTGAAAACCAACAAATGTTAAATTTTATTTTTAAACGCTTGTGAGGGTGTTCATGCCTCACTCAATGGCTTATACGGGAGTCCATCCCTTATCCATTGTTATAAAATATACAATGAAATATTGTAAAATACCACACTACCTAGCTAAAAGTTATTACAATTGTCACGAAACCATTTACCTACATATCACCACTCTCTACATCCTTGTGACATGATTTCTCCATCATTGTACCATCCTACAACTTGTACTCATGAGCATGGACTATTAGATCCTTATCTACCACAATGTTAAACATAATTTGTCTTTGGTACAAACTGTCATGGTTGCCGTCAACAAGATTTGGTAACAAGATTAGATAAAATATTAATCAATTAATATTCAGTCTCTAAAAGAGATATTTTAACATCTATTCATGTGCACCCATGAGATATAAATATAATATCACAACATGCTTCTTACAACATTGAGCATGTATAAACAAATAATGATCAAGAATGTCAAAATAATTACCACGTTACTGTGATCATTCTCGCACTAACACACATTCATATCCAAAGGATACCGCTATAACCATTCATATTATATTTAAAGGATACTAGCAACTTATCTTTGTTTTACATGCAGGTAATTAGATAAAAACTTACTCAAGAGAGCTAACCCCTTAGCTTCTTCTTTCTGCATGTAAGTAAGTAATATTTTCAATACAATAGATATTATTATAAGGGAAGACTAACATGATAGACTTCATTATTGTACATGCAAATGCATATCCCTTTTTCGAAAAGCATCTTTTCCAAAATAGAGTTATTTATAAAATCTATTGTATGCACAAAGACATGTGTTGCTCTAAAAAAAAACTAGTGTGTTAATCATTATTTCTTGCATGCACATAAGTAGTTACTTGTTCTACTTTTGAGGATCTAAGGTAATACTTACTCTTTGCTGCACACAAATCCATGTTTCTCTTTTAAAATATATAACACAATAGTTCTACAAATTCATGCATGTAGTCAACTATTGTTTCTATGCTTCTACATATGTGTTCTTTTCACATAGTTATTTTAAGGAACCCAACATAGTTTCTCTATATTTCTATGTACAAAGTCCTTATGAATTTGTTTCCTATAAAGTATCATAACAAAGTTCTCATTCATTTGTTTTGAAGAAAGTATCATAACAAATTTCTCATGCATTTGTTTTCGAGAAAGTATCATAGTCAACCTTTCTTTTCGGCATAAGAACTAAACTAATAATAATGTTAAGATTTTATGCATTAAACCATACAATTAAAACAAACTAACCAATATACAATACAGAAATCACTTATCTTTTCTTCAACAAAAACTGATGTCCTATACAGACATAAGGTAGTTATTAAAACTACATATTTCAAAAGAAAATCTCATTTTTCAAGAAAAATAATCTAATTAACTTTTCTCTTTTAGTTTTCGCCACTCATGGAAATATTTCACAAATTCCCTCTTTGATCTATATTTACTTCCAAGAAAATAACTTGGATTTGTTATTATTTCATACACTAGTAAGAAATCTATTTTTTTAAGAAAAGATCATGCATCCTATCTTTTCTTACATATATGCAATGTTATATAAATACAAGAAAAGTTATTTATCTTTTAATGTCATAATTATATAATAACAATCTTTATCTACACTTAGTAATGTATTTTCTTTACCAAGGAAATTATATAATAACAACCTTTGTGTATATGTAATAATATATTTTCTTTAGCAAGAGAAATATATAATAGCAATGTTTGTCTACATGTAGTAACTTGTTTTCTTTACCAAGAAAATTATGTAAAAAGCAATCTTTACCTACATGTAATAATATATTTTATTTACTGAGAAAAATAACGTGAATTTTGTAACCACAAGATCCAGGTCTTTTTCACTTATCTTGCATTTTAATAAATCACAAATCTACTTAGTTTTTAACACACAAAATTCAAATATAATGTTGGACACCTAATCCTCTATGGGTTAGTGTGGAAGAGGAATAAACTAAGGAAGTCCAAAAGACCTTGGGTTGTGGAACCCAATGGTCATACCATGTACTATAAATGTATATCATTTGTTAATACAAAATGTACTCTCATGTTTTATCTTTCATACTCTTTCTGTCATGTGTCCGTTTAACATGGTATCAGAGTAGCAAGCGTATTCCTACCCTGCATAATTACTCTGAGCCAAGTTTAGGCCTGGGCATTTTTAGATTCTCTAGAATTTGGTTGTCATTTCTCTATTTGGTCAATCATCCAGCTATAGAACTGATGTGAATATGCTCCACTTGGGCACTCCTCTGGTTTGAAACCTAACCCATCTGCCCTCTCGTGAACTTGTGCATTACATCCCATTTCTACCCACTATCTATAATGCTCCATTAATTTACTTTCTATCAGAAATCTGTTGTCTCTCCTCTATTTTGCCAGTATCGCAACCTCTGCACTTCTGCCACTCATCCTTCCCAATATCGTAACTAAAAAATATCATGTGCCTCTGCAGAACACTATGACCATAGCTAAATTGAGCCTCTACCACCAAACATATAATCCACATCAAATCCTCCTCACCACAGGCAACCGTTCTGTGCATTGTAATCATCTTTAGGAAAAATGGATCCCGCCCTAAAGTCAGGTGCTTTAATATATTGTCCAATTCCCACTCACTAGAATTCTCATTCAGAATATCAATTATCAACTTTGAATACCATCTTATTCCTTTTAATTTTTAATACCTAGCCTCCACACACAGCAATCCCACACAACTCAGTTTTGGTAATATGAAGCGTTTCCCTTAGCAGAGCATCGCGCTGAGTGTCGTAGAAAATGAGAAATGAAGAACCCACATCGATCAAGACTAACTAGCATAGAATGCCATTGTAGACCCAGGTTTGATTCTCTGGGACAAAATTTCATACCATTATCTATGGGCTATTGTTTTGTTATCTATGGTGGTGCTAGTGCTGATAATTGTGCCGTTAATGCCGTGGAGTTTCATGGCAAAGTTTTGACAGTGAAGCTAGACGATGGCAGGAGATTGAGGGTTGTGATCGAGAACAGACGGAAATGGTTTGATTGTGAAGCATCATGTAATGGGGATGGTGCCTGACTTGTTCCATTTTTCAAGCTTCTATCAATAACGCCAATGCCTCCAGTCACCAAAATGCCATTACTGAACCTTTTGAGTCTACGTAGAATGCAATGTTGAAGCTATTATTATTTGTGCACTGATATTTTACTCGTCCAATGTGAATTGTTTGTGCTGTTTGAGTGGAAATATCCAACATTATTTAGGAGTTCATTGGAAAATGTTTCAAGACAAGACTATCCTTTGTGCATAGATGCCCGTGGAGGTTTTTTCCTTGCAATACACTCCAGATGATGGATCGATGCCTGTGTTTTTTGGAAATATGCTCATGATAATTTCATAGAGTATGTCATCGCCACACTGCACTAACAGCTCATAGCATTTGCAGGTTGCTCTTCGTAGGATTGGGACCTCTGTGTTGTATTTCACTGCAGCGGGTACTCACAATTGATTTTAGTTCCCAAGAGGATCTTATCATCTCAACCAGTATGCCATCAAGTTTAACGTGGCTACCAAAAACCTTATAGCTGATCTAAATTCGAAACATCAAGAAGCTCGCTTTATCTTTGGTGATGGTTACACTTTCTTCACCCACCTTATAGAAAACACCCCTCTTTGGTCATTTAAAGATCAGTTGTCTCACAAGAAATGCCAAGGTCTGTGATGGAAATTTGTCCATCGCTCTATGCATACTTATGCATGATACAAATTTGAATAAACAAATATCACACTGAGCATGATGGATTACTCAGAGGCTCTTATCGAAAAGGAAAATATAATTGATTATTCATACATCATCAAAAACTACTTCTTATTCACGTGCCCATCGAATCGAACTACATGGAGGCCCTGGGATTTAGGTGCTTTGGACTCGTAGAAGGCGCTTCCTCTTCCACTGTCAAACATCAAGGTGAAAGTTGCTCTCGAATACATTGTCCTTTCATTGCGTTACCTTTGGTCATGCAGGACATAATGTCGTCTTAGAGATCCAAGCTACTATTCCTTCGAAGCCAAGGAAGCCATCAAAGATCCCTATGTGGTGAAGAGTTATCTTTTCATAAATTGTAGTTTCTCTTTGTTCCAACATCACTGCTACGATTTGAACATTTCTTGAACTGTGCTGCGATTCCAACATCACTTAAAATGATTTTCCAACATCGCTCATTGTGTTGCAACTTTGACAATAATTCCGAGAAGTGAGAAGCACCAAGTGCTGGTTTGGTCAAATATGGTTGTGTTTATCATTCTGTAGAGGGTTCAACCCGTTACCTTAGATAAAATTGTCTTGATTCATATGGGTTTTCCTTGTTTTTCATTTGTTGTGTTGGATGACCACTGGTTGCAAGATTTTATCGATTTTATGTGATGCATTAGAGTTGTATTAATGTTGGAAATAGGAACATTATGATTGTGGATTGGGCTTGAAACCACTCGACAAAGAAACCATTCCTTCTCTTTTAGTTGGTCCTCATGAATTTGTGTCAATTCATCATCTAAAGGCTCTATATCTCCATTGAGCTTGATCTTTCCTTTCACAGCATCTGTGTCATTACAGTAATCCATATCAGATCATTTATGTTATCAAGAATGGCAAAATTTTATGAAGCATTAGATTTATTGGAAACTTTGATACAATCTAGTGTCAATGACACAGTGAAAATAAGCAAAGACTCTCTTTCAGACATTCAAAATTTTCTACAAAATGCACAAGAGAAAATTGACTTTTTGTAGCTTGAATATCAGCTTTAGCAAGAAGAATTAAAATAGAGGAGTCATCATTCTAAACCTGTTTCTGTTTAGAACATTGAAACAGACTCCCGTAAGAGGCAAGTTGATTCAGATCCAGTGCTCATTTCAGAAGTAGATTTGCATGCAGATGCATAAGTTCAGTTTGCACTTCCCAAGCCCATCATCAGACCTTGGGAATAGCTTGTCCAAAACAAGCATAGAACTGGTCTTGAATATGACAAGGATGTTTCCTTTCATATTCCAGACTACTCCAAACCAATCCAATTTAAAAGTGTTGGATTCCTTCACGATAGTTCACCTTCATTTGTTTCATATTCTGGTTCTCTTCCACAGCAGCCACAACAGATTGTGAAATGCCAACACTGTGACTGAGTTGGCCATTTGAAAGATTGTTGTTTTGATCTTCATCCATGTAATCACTATCATAAAACCACCCATTCTTCACACAAATGCTACAAAAACAAACCTCCTGCAAGAACAAAGATTCATCTTGGATGGATCGCTTCTTGGCAATGGGCATCAATAGCAAAGAAGATATTCCAGTCACATGTCAAAACGTGTTCTAGAGTATTCAATAGCCTTGTAGTTGAGATTTGCTCATCTCCTCACCTTGTATCTAACTGGGGGGGAAATGATGGTCATCTACAAGCTTCAAAGTCACATCAAGCGAGCATGAGCCACAACCTACCACACTAGTTTTAGAGTTGTAGCCAAAGACAAAGATGCCCCTAAGCATGCCTTCAGTTGGTAATTCCTTTTCAAATAATTTGGGACACTTCCTCTAGTAGAAGACTTCAACTTCTTGCCAGTTTTGGAAGAGTTCTAGGAATTTCATTAAGCATTCCAGAGTTGTTGGTCATCCTTAAACCATCACAGGTTGAGACCTCCCTTTTCAGGTTGAGGTTCTCCTTTTATGCATGGTGAGACCTCCCTTTATTGGTTGAAGGTTTCCCTCTTCAAAACATCAGGAGCACTTCCTCTAGCAGAAAACTTGAGCTTCATGCCAGACTTGGAAGAGTTCTGGGAACTACACTAAGTGTTCTAGTGTTGGTGGTCATCCTTAAACCACCACCCTTTATACCAACATTTATAAGAGCACATTCAACCTAGTGCTTCCATCAGTTTTTGCACATTTTGTATTACAACTCTCTTCTTGGACTCATACATAACCCTTCGGATTAAGGGGGGAATGTTGGACACCTAATCCTCTATGGGTTAGTGTGGAAGCAGAATAGGCTAAGGAAGTCCAAGATACCTTGGGATGTGGAACCCAATGGTCACACCATGTACTATAAATGTATATCATTTGTCAATAAAAAATGTACTCTCATATTTTATGTTTCATACTCTTTCTGCCATGTTTGTGTTTAACATTTATTATGTGTAATAAAGTATGTGCAAGAATATTCATATTGTATCTTTTCTTTTCAAGAAATGGAATGGAATGAAATATACTTATCTTAACTACAATACCCATGAATTGGCAAATGGTTTAGTCTTAACAAAGGGCATTTGGATTCTTTGACGTTTTACAAGCAACTATAATCACTATGTCATCAAATCCACATATGCCTCCTTTTGAGCATTTACTTATTCATTCGTTGGGAAATTACTTTTGTTGCTCCAACAATTATTTTTTATTTTCTCTTAAATGGCCTTCGCTGGGAAATTACTTTTGTTGTTCTCTTAAATGGTGGCTCCAACAATTACTTTTCCTTTTCTCTTAAATGTTGGCTCCAGTGACCATGAGCCAAAGCATAAACTAGATATGGAAAGAGGACATTATGGTGGCCCCCAAGTTTTAGAGAAGCTCTGACATATGTCCTTTGCCTCGCCATCAATCTAGGAAACAACCCACAACTAGTAAGTAAAACAAAAGAATAGTTATCAAGAACCGAACCCTAACTAAATTCTAATCCAAATGTCATGTAATAAATGATAAATAAATTGTAATTAGTATTATTTGTGTAAAATAAACGTGAAATAGGGATGTTACATACTCCCCCACTTAAAGAGAACACCGTCCCCAGTGTTCATCTATCATTGGGAATTAATTTCTACTCATTATAAAGAATCCAAACAGCTGAAAATGACATCCTTTCCCTTCAAAATGAAGGATTCCATTCCCAATGAATACCAATAGGAAAAATAAATAATGTTGATCTATAGTCATAAGCATTTATAACTACAGAACAAAGCAATTTCCACTTTCCATAACTTAGCCACTATTCAATTATATAGAAACAAAACAAAATCTCTATATCGACTTACCATTACTTACCAATTACTCTTACAAGTCATGGTCACTTTTAGGCAGGCACTGCAATAGTGATTGGACGAATCATCAACACTCCATGGTAAGTAACTTGTAATGTATGACTAACAAATTCAATCACATTAGTCACAACATTTTTAATCAAATGAAATACTTTTAACTATCAATCATTTATGCAATGACAGGTCATATTTAAATCACAATACTTTTACAAGTACTTAGTGCTCTCTAATCATCCAAATGGTAAATCATTGCATGATGTGCAAACTATCTTAGCTACCTTTAAAGACATGCACATGATACTTCTAAAAGTACCCAAAGAGCATCTAGCTCTCTAATCATCAAAATAGTCAATAATTGAACCAAGTGAAAATTGTCTTAGCCCCTACTAAGATGATCACAAGATTGGTAATATAATAAAGGAACTAAAATTCAAATAACTCCTTACTGAGAAATAAGTTCCTTTTTTGTTAAGATGTGCATAACATATTATATATATAATATATATATATAATTTCATTTTTAACACAACACATAACTAATTAATTAGTTTGTTCTCCTATGAGAACTATAGTGTGTTGGCATTATGATGCATGTGTTGTACTTGCTGGAAACCCACTCGTAGGAGAACAACTCACTTATATATAACTAGATGAATCTACAGAAGAGATATCATATGTGACAGAATACATGGGATGTAGGACAGCTCAAAGGAATCAGTTCAGATGTAATGAACAATGACAACACATTAAGATGACAGTTCTCAGTATGACAAGTTAGCTTTGCCATCAAGTCCAAAGGGGGAGACTGTTGGCATTATGATACAAGTGTTGTCCTTGATGGCAACTCACACAGATGACAGATCATAGTGCAGCAGGTCAGTAGCAAAGAATTGATGATCAGACTACAAAGCATGAAGAAAGAAAAGTATATATGCAGCTTCACTATATACCAAGTCGTGTACACACGCAGGTTCACTATATACCAAGTCACGTATATATGCAAGTTCGCTATATACCAAGTAGTGTATACACACAGGTTACACATGCAGGTTCACTATATACAAAGGCGTGTATACATGTGGGATTGCTGATCAAAAGTCGTGTATGTGTATGCACACACTTTCATGCACAAAAAGGCGTGTACATGTGGGAAAGCTTATTTTTACTTCCGTGGTATTTAGACCTATGGTTTTGGACCTTGGTATTGCATCCAAAGTGTTGAACCAAGGTATTGGTTCTAAATGGTTTTGGACCATGGTATTGAGTAAGGCCTAAGACTATAAAAGGAGAAGAAGATCATTAGGCAGAGGTAATTCAAAAAATCTTGAATATCTGATGAAGTATGAGATCCAGTATGTAGGTTATGGGTTCATGATACCTTGCTTGATCTGAGCTAAGGAGGAATCTCAATGGTTGATGGAGAACAAGATCTAAGGATAGATCATGATCTAATGGCTTGGAATGAATCATCTCTATATGGTTTGATCTTGTTAAGTCTAGATCTGTGTATTGATGCATGTAATGTTCTGTAAATATTATGATATGGGTATAACTCAAGTTTGGAATAGTTGCAAATCATGAATCAATATTTATAAATGTATACATTGGTTGACTATGATAAAAGAACATACATACGCAGGTTAGATACATCTAAGAAGCATATACCATATGAGCTATGATGTTTGAAGTTACAGGTAGTCCTAGTTGTTGATGCATTCTGATGACTGTTTATTGGTGTCAGTATTCTACATATTCAGTTTGATTGATTGTGTTTAGCTTCAATGTTGATGGATGAGATCTAATAATAGGATCAGGATCATAATGACTTATATTTATGTGATCTGATCTGGTTGCTAACACACATATTCTCCTTGTTTATGTAATAATCTGGGTATGTTTGAAGTCAGGAAGTGCAGCAAGTTATACGTAAGTAATTATTGACATATACGTTGGTTCAACTCTTCCAAGTAGCGTATGTAGTCTGATGCATGTTTTTTGATGACACGGTTAGATCTGAACGTTGTTGCATAGTTCTGTGTTCTGCTCTATGTTCTCGTGACTGTAGTTTGTTGACAGGGTTTTAGTGATTCAGTATTGGGTGATTCAGAGATTGATGATGCTAGTGTTGATTGATTGTGTGCTTCAATGATATTGATGGGTCCAGTATGAAAATTGGATGAAACATGGCATTCAAATTATGTTGTTGTGCTTCAAGAGTATCCAATATGAAAATTTATGAAACGTGATACCTGGAGGAAGAAAGAGAAGGTAGTAGCCTTTTGTAGGTCGACACCTACATACTAGTACATCAGCTAGTACAAGAGCTAAGGGGGTGGTAGCTCCCTTCCAGTAGTAGCTGGAAAATGAGTGAAGCATTCAGTAGGTCGGTACCTACGTACTAGTAAAAGAATCGACTAGTACAAGAGCTATGGGGGTTACAGCTCTCTTCCAGGAGAAGCTAGAGAATGAGAGAAGGTTGTAGCCTTCTACAGGTAGAAGCCTATGTACTGGTATAAGGCTGCACTAGTACAAAAATATTGTAAAAATAAGTTTCTTATTAAAAGAAGATAAAGACAAATTGCAATAGGTGGTTTTCACCCACATTGGGTTTCCACCTTACATCATAGTGTTCATGTGTGCTTCTTGTGTGTGATGATTTGTTTTGTTTTACTGCATCTATTTGTTGTTCATATGGTTAATAAAGTTCTGATGCACTAATTAATAATCAACATCTAATGGATTAACAGAATCATAAGTTCTCTTATATATGTTGGTTGCTTTAGACATATTTGTGTATATACGCGGGTTAACATCTTTGAAGTAGAGTATACATATCTGAGTATGAAAATTAAAAAGTGTTTGATTTGATAATACTGATTCACCCCCCCCCCCCCCCCCTCTCAGTATTATTTCCAACAATTGGTATCAAAGTGGGTCCTTTGGTAGAAGCTTGATCGCTTGAAAGGGATCCATAGAACAATGGGAAAGAATCTTAAGAAGAAAGTGCCTAAGAAGAAGAAGACATCTCAAAAGAGTTATGACAGTGGGAGAATCGATTGGGGAATATGTGGAAGAAGCACTTCAGATTCAGAATCACTTTAGAATGAAGATGAACAAGTAAAAGAACTATCAGGTATGAATTTGTTATCCTTTGGTGATACATTAATACATCCATTTGAAGATGATGAAAGTGATAGCGAAACAACTGAATTTTCTCTTATGGGTGAGTGAGAAAGATATCAAATAGAGGTAGAATTTAAAAGGCTTATAGAAAAAATTAGAGATCAACAAGATCTATTAAACAAAAGGGAATGTGCCTTCAAAGAAGAATCTACCAAACTAAAATCTCAACTAGAGGAAGGAAACAAGGTAAGGAAGTTATTCAAGGACAAGGAAGATCAATGTCAAAAGTTGTCGGATGAAGTGACATCATTAAGAAATGAAGTCAATGAAAGGAGCACAATAATCAAGAAACTCAGAGATAGATCCAGTTACTATGAAAGTCTTGAAGCTATGATCCTCTCACTAAAGAAAATCTTGAAGAATCAAATAAGAAGAATAAAGAACTACTCCAAGCTCTTGAAAAACAAGAAAACAAAGTTCTTGAACTAAGACATCAGTTGGAAGAAGGAAGAAAACATGAAGAAGCAGTATCATGAAAAGGAGGAGCAACATCAGGTTGAGGTAAATATTCTAAAAGATAACTTAGAAGAAAAGGATAAGCTCCTATGATTTCAAGATAGTACTAAGATCTTGGATGATATTCTTAGTAGTCAAAGGTCTCCTGCTATCAAAATTGGCCTTGGTTTTTATGAATCTATTGAAGATGAATCTAGCTCACAAGGAGAGGCAAGGAACTCTAATGAGAAATCTAAAATAATCAACAAGGAGATGAGAGGACAACCCCATCAACAACCAAGGAAAGAAACTCTTCAAAGAAAATATTTTACTACTCTGATGAATAATGTTGAATGTTATGTATGTCATAATATTGGACATGTTGCAGCTAGATGCAGAAGAAGAATGGTTCAAGACAATCACACAGAAATATCATCACGTCCCAAGTACTTTAAGGGATATTCCTTCGATTGCAATATGTTTGGTCACAAAGATGTTGATTGCTATAGAAGGAATATGAAAAATGTAAGATGTTATGCATGTAACAAGATTGGACATACAGAAAAGGAATGCAGAAACAAAGTATGGGCACCATATCGAAAGGAGAAAACATCATCACACTTGAAGATATGGAAGAAGAAGGAAGTACAGTAAAAAAGATGTGGCACGGTATAATATACAGACATAACAGACTCAGAGGGAGCTGAAAGTGTAAAATTTTAGTGTCCTAAATCTCATTTGCAATTTTCATAAAGGGAAGTCATGTATATACATGAGTTAGTCACTCAACAGTCGCGTATATGTTATTTTGAAGAAAAGCAGTGGGACAGACTCAGGAAAAAAGGTCTGATATGATTCAGTCCATTATTTGCTCTGTTTGATAATGGTTACAATCTGCTGATGATGTGTGGAAATGTCTTGACACTTGTAAGATGTTTAAAAGTGTTTTGATCCTAAATTAATGATGATGATGCCTTGATACTTCTTGTTGATATATGCATGATCAAATCTGACAGTAAGCAAGATGGCACAGGTTCGGGGGGAGCATATGCTTTTAATAATGCATTGTTGGCATTATGGTTAGTAGTCCTTGGTGATGATGCTTATATATATCTTGCTATGATATGGTTATGAGTTTTCCATGACAAAATCTCATATGATTCTTGGGGTTACATAGTTGATGTTCAGTTCAGATTTGTGGTTGATTCTCTGATGATGCATATATGGTGCTTACATGGTGATCTTCATAAGGATAAGGAAAAGTACAAAGCTTGAATACACATCTTCATTACTTGATGATGAGTCACTCATATTTTGCTATTGTCATATGCATAAAGATCATATAATATAGTTATGATGTAGGATTCCTATAGTTCTTGGCACTCATGTGGATGAGGATTGTTGCTATTGATGATATCAAGAAGTCTTGACAAATGCTCTTGAGCTCAAAATACATAGTGTTGTATACATGAATGATTACTCAAAGTTGCATTGTTGGAGACATGATGATGATGAGTTCTTACCTATAGGATGATAGTTTGATACTTACATATGTTGATTGATGCAGATGTTCCCAAGTGATGATACTTGGATCATGCAGATCTTTATGTTGATGAGATGGCTATGGTGTTTTTCACATATGATATAATGTGAATGATTTTGTATGTCATATGTAGAATTATGTTCAAATGGATGAGTTGATGCAGACATACCTTGTTATAGGTTGATGACTTGTACACTAATGAACATATACAGGTTGCTGGTCCAGATGCTATTGTCAGATGATTATCGAGAAAATCATAAATTGTGTATGATAGTTGCTAATGACTATCATGATATTATTTAGATGTTTGGTCTCTGTTATAAATCTCATGTAAAGTTCATATCAAGAATCATGATGTAATAGTTTGTCTCTATCAATTGTAGTCATTTGATGAATCCCTTTTGGTCATATGATGTAATTTGTACCCCCACTATGCATGGGAAGGATGATGTAATATTTCAGTCATGTACAAACATTTGGTATCTAGCATATCCCCACTTGGTTGGGTGGATGAGTCAATATTGGTATATCCCCACTGGATTGGGAGATGGATGTATGTATGAGGTAATAGGAAGGTCATTTATGATAGAGTCATGTTCTTCTTGTAGAACATCTTTTTGCAGACCTTGCTTACAGTTAGGGGGAGCATGAACATCACACTTCAGCAAAGCAGAGATTTCAGCATGTACTCAAAGGGAGCATGGACAGATTGATACACCTTGGCATATACAAAGGGCGAGCTCATTTAAAGATTTCGACAAGTCCTCAGGGGGAGTATGGACAACGATATTTTTATCAAGGATAGAGAATATCTTGGTCCACCCATTGCCTTTGATGTCAAAGAGGGAGAATAATTTGGTGTTGTTGCCATCAAGTCCAAAGGGGGAGATTGTTGGTATTATGATGCATGTGTTGTACTTGATGACAACCCACTTCTAGAAGAACAACTCACTTATATATAACAAGATGAATCTACAGAAGAGATATTAGATGTGACAGAATACATGGGATGTAGGACAACTCGAAGGAATCAGTTCAAATGTAATGAACAATGACAACTCATTAAGATGAAATTTCTCAGTATGACAAGTTAGCTTTGCCATCAAGTCCAAACGGGGAGATTGTTGGCTTTATGATACAAGTTTTGTCCTTGATGGCAACTCACACAGATGAAAAATCATAGAGCAACAGGTCAGTAGCAAAAAATTGATGATCAGAATACAAAGAATGAAGAAAGACAAATATATACACAGGTTCACTATATACCAAGTCATGTACACACGCAAGTTCACTATATACCAAGTCATGTATATACGCAGGTTCGTTATATACCAAATAGTGTATACACGCAGGTTCGCTATATACAAAGGCACGTATGCACATGGGACTGCTGATCAAAAGTCACGTATGTGTATGCATGCACTTTCATGCATGGAAAAGCGCATACATGTGGGAAAGCTTATTTTTGGGTCCGTGGTATTTAGACCTATGGTTTTGGACCTTGGTATTGCGTCCGAAGTGTTGAACCCAGGTATTGGGTCCCTAGTATTGGTTCTAAATGGTTTTGGACCATGGTAGTGAGTAAGGCCTAAGACTATAAAAAGAGAAGAAGATCATTAGGCAAAGGAAATTCAGAAAATCTTGAATATTTGATGAAGTATGAGATCCAGTATGCAGGTTATGGGTTCATGATACCTTGCTTTATCTGAGCTAAGGAGGAATCTCAACGGTTGATGGAGAATAAGATCTAAGGATAGATCGGGATCTAATGGCTTGGAATGAATCATTTCTATACGGTTTGATCTTGTTAAGTCTAGATATTTGTACTGATGCATGTAATGTTCTGTAAATATTATGATCTGGGTATAACTCAAGTTTGGAATAGCTGCAAATCATGAATGAATATTTACAAATGTATACATTGGTTGACTATGATAAAAGCGCATACATATGCAGGTTAAATACATCTAAGAAGTGTATACCATATGAGCTATGATGTTTGAAGTTACAGGTGATTCTGGTTGTTGATGAGTTCTGATGACTGTTTACTGGTGTCAGTATTCTGCATATTCAGTTTGGTTGATTGTGTTTAGCTTTAGTGTTGACGGATGAGATCTAATAATAGGATTAGGATCATAATGACTTATATTTATGTGATCTAATATGGTTGCTAACACACATATTATCCTTGTATATGTAATAATCTAGGTATGCTTTAATTCAAGAAGTGCAACAAGTTATAACTAAGTAATTATTGACATATACGCTGGTTCGCTTCGGTGAAGTTGCATATACAAGCTGGTTCAACTCTTCCAAGTAGTGTATGCAGTCTGATGCATGATTTTTGATGATACAATTAGATCTTAACATTGTTGCAGAGTTCTGTGTTCTGCTTTGTGTTTTAGTGACTGTATTTTGTTGATAGTATTTCAGTGATTCAGTATTGGGTGATTCAGATATTGATGATGTTAGTGTTAATTGATTGTGTGCTTCAATGATATTCATGGGTATGTTAACACCCAGGTTCTTCCCTTCGACTCCCAAGGGAATACGGCCGGGGTAACCACTAACCAATCTTTGGATTATAGCTTCTAGCCCAACTGTAATAAGAGAGGGTTCTCTCTTTAAGGTTTGTCTCTGTTCTGTGGAGATTTTAGGCTAGTTATGAAGTAAGGGTTTTGGTCTATGTTTGGTTGGATGGAAGGATGTCCTTCTGTGCCTAAAGTGGGAATCTGCAGATAATGTTAGTTCATTGGGCAATGGAGTCTATGGCTACTGGTTTTTTGAAATCTTGAGTTTGAGCAGCTGGAATTATAGGGCCATTTAAATACTTCATAAAACAAACTTGAAATTGTGATGGTGAAATGTAAAGAACCAGTGAAAAGCAATTAAGAATTTTCCACTAAGCTGGGGTGTGGGAAAGAGATATATTCCTCAGGAGCAAACTTGAATTCCTGAAAAAATAATCACTGTGAAAGATATAGCGTGAAAGGGTAGCAATTAAGAATTACACCTTTATTACTATAACTGAAGAAAACATTTATAATAGCTTAGTTTGAGTTCAGGGTAATCTGTGATTAAATCCTGGAACTATTCTTTTTCCTTGCCATTAACTGTAAAGCACAGAAGCATGAAAGAGATATGATAGATAACAAAACACATAACAAAGAGTTGTAAGGAAAACTTATTGTGCCATGAAGTACGCAGGAATCCTGTAACATTCAGCAAAACACCACAATGCATCAAACAACACAGAGCTTTGGAAATTCCACCGCCTTTGTATTACTTCTCTGAGAATTTACAGTAAAAGAACTATAGAAAAGATATCAACAACATCCAACCCCTGCAAACTCATGCGAGGGGGAATATATAGAAAATGTTTCAAAAATATCTTAGGCATTGAGTCATCTGAGAAATAAATATCTTCACCAACTCGTACAGAAATAGATAAGAAGTTATTACAGCTTTCAATACAACATAAATTCTCTTTAATTCTGTCAGAAGATTTCGACCTTTGGAGGTCACTGAGTCGGTTGAACGCTTTGTTATAACTGATGAATGACGTGTCTATGCAGCTCTGTCCTTCTGTAGCTTTTCGGCCCTGTCACCTGTGACTGTCAGTGCTGCTGTGGTGGCCAAATGGTTTCGCTGAGTTGGCTCAGCCCTTTTTCTCCATACATGCTGATATATCAAAATCTTCCTATGCATGACAACTTACACATTTCAATGAAAAAACTTGATTTACTGGCTCTGGTTTAGTAGTAATTGTATCAATCCATT
>APFE030058210.1:0-20736 GCA_000404065.3 Pinus taeda
CACTACATGGGTACATCAATATAATAAGTGGGTTGTACTAATAACAATAAGGGGTTACACTAGCAGTATAGGGGCCTAACAGAAAGTCGAAAAAGTGGATCCAAATAAGCAATTTATATGGATAAATATAACAAACAACAAAGTAACATTCAGGTTGGCAGCGTGTTACTTTTCCCCAAAAAACTCGAAGTTCTACAAGAAGACAAAGTTAGATAAAGAAGACCCTTATGCTGCTTTAGAAAGAGATATTTTTGGTTTCACGAGCTTAGGAGAAATAGTTCTAATTGGTGATTTTAATGCTAGGATGACAAAAAATCAGTGTATTTAGTTGGGAAGTGAGGATAATTTGGACAACAATCCTCTTTGGTTATAAGAGAAAGAAGAACACATGTGGAAAAGGAATTCTCATGATGGGAATGGGAGTGTGTCACACTTTGGCGTTGAGTTGTTAGGTTTATGTAGCCTATATGACATGGTAATTTGCAATGGCATGAAAGCTTGGCCAACATTTGGGGGCATCACGTGTAAAACATACAATGGTCAAAGTGTGCTGGACTATGTAATATGTTCTCAGAGATTTGTTTACAATTTTGTTAGAGTTAAATATTAAGGCGTGTCCTATTGAGCTGAATTTTGACCATATGCCTCTTTGTATCAAGTTGGGCATACACACAAGTGGGATACAGGAAGGGCATACCCAACAAGGTCATAAGAAAGTGCAGCAATTGGAAAAATCCTCATAAATCAAGAAAACCAAGAGTTATTTGCTGTTTCTCTAAAACAACACTTTCAGTGGGAAAAAAAAAAAAAACAAAAAACAAGAAAGACGATGCAGAAATATAATACATTAGCAACAATATGCTGATCCCTCTAATCCACAAAGCTTTAAAGGTGTGCAAAAGATCTCGTCCTAAGAAAAGGATCTCAAAAACTTTTCCAACTAATCCTTGGTACAATGAAGAGTGCAAGGCTGCTAAAAGGTCCCTTAAGGAGACAAAGACAAACAAGGAAAGCAGGGAAAAGTATAAAAATCAGATAAAAACAATTTATTTATTTTTTATTTTTATGTAACTTCAAGGAGGAATGAGTTAATCTCTTTGGGAAAGCACAATCCCGAAGGATTCTGGCGTGAACTACAACAAAAGAGAAAGACAATAGATAATAATATCTTAGATATTCATTGGTTGGAATATGCAAAACTCCTCTATGAAAGAAAACAAGAGAAAAGTAACCCCCCAATTATCAACACTACAACCGAATTATTTTCAGTGGAGGATGTCAAGTGTGGTATAAAAAAGTTAGCAAGTGGTAAAGCCCAAGACATTGATGGGTTACATGCATAATTTTTAAAATGGGGTGCTGAGATCTTGGCCCCAATCATAAAAAGGATCTTCAACAACATCACACAAGGCAATTCCATTCAACGAGTGTTGCTATCCCTCTCTACAAAAGTGGAGACATCAATAATCTCTCTAATTATCTCACTATTATGGTCAATCCTCTTCTTGGAAAAATGTTGGGGAGCATGATGGAGTGTAGAATCAGTAGTTGGGCAGAAAAAGAAGGTAAAAGAGAAAAAGGACAACCTGGTTTTAGGCCAAGGCACTCTACAATTGATCATTGCATCACTCTTAGGCACTTCATCGAAAAAGTATGGGACATTCAAGGTGGGGAATCCTTTTGTTGCTTTGTTGATTTCAAAAAAGCGTTTGGTACTATTCCTAGGGATAAGCTTTGGAGAAGAATCGAAGAGCTTGGAATCCCAAGTGAATATAGGGTTATTGTCCATAAGCTGTATGAGAATGTTAATGCTAAAATCATAACTAGAGAGGGATTTTCAGAATGCTTTGGTAGTGACATTGAGGTCAAGCACGGGTGCCCCCTTCCCCCACCTATTTGGTTTATATATTGATAATCTAGAAGAATGACTAAACAACACCAGTGGAGAGGGTATTCAACTAGCAGGTTATGTGGTGAAGTTACTTTTGTATGCTGATGATCTTATCCTAATAGCAAAATCTGCTCAAGTTTTGAGAGATCATTTGAAGGCCTTAGAGTTTTTCTTTCGAGAGACTGGGATGCAAGTAAACACTAGCAAAACCAAAGTCATGATCTTCTTTTCAAAGCGGAAAAAACAGTAGGTTAGCTTTTATATTTGAGGAAAAATCCTTGGAGATAGTGGAAGAATACAAGTACCTAGGAATTGTTTTTCACAATAGGCTCAGTTGGGAGACATGCATAACTAAAAGGATCCAAGGGGGATAGAGAGATTCTTACCTCCTTCAGAACAGATGAAGGAAAGCAAAATTATGGGACTGGAAAACCAAGAAAATAGTTTTGGAGCATTGGTTATCCTCGTTGTCCTCTGTGGATGTGAAGTTTGGGGGAGAATCATGTCAAATCACAAGTGGAGACAACTAGAAAGAATTCAAAAGCACTTAATCATTAGTAACCTCAAAGTCAAGTGAACATTCCCATATGCGATCTTGCTAGCGGAGGCTGGAATGTTCCCAATGGAGGCTTCAACAATTGTTCGTTTTTTAAAGTTATTTAAAAAAGGTGCAAAGCATGGATGAACACCGTTGACCCAAGAGGATTGTTTCATAGGAGCTAAAGTGTAGGAAGAAAACTTGGAGGAAGAAAAATGACAAGTGGATGAGAAAATGGGGAATAAATTGGCAAGACTGTTGTAACTCTAAAGAGGAGATAAAAAAGTGGGTACTTGAAAAATTCAGGACTACCATGTGGGAGAAATAGGTTGGCAGAAAAAAAACGATATATGTCAAAAATTTCAACCCATCACAATCGCATGATGAGAAGACTTATTTGAGTGCCACAATCAAGGGAAATGCTAAGATTTTAATAGCGCAACTGAGGATCATATCTCACCATCTTAGGTGCAAAACAGGTAGATGGATAACTCCCAAGGAAGAGCGGGAAGAAAGAAATTGTATCTTTTGTAGGAAAGGAGCAATTGAAACTGAATGACACTATATCATGGAATGTTCAGCTTATGAGGACATTCATAATCAGTTTGAAAATAATCTAAAGGTGGACAATTTGAGCAAACTGTTTAAGGAAGCAAGGCTTCACAAAACTGTGAATTTCTTGATCAAGGTTCATGGAAAAAAGGTTGTTTTAAAGGGAAACGTGAGATTGTAATATTTTGTTTGGTTTGGAGTATAGATCCCTTAGACTGCTAAATATTATGGGCTTCATTAAAATTAATTGAATTAATTCATTCAAAATGTGTATATCTATGACAAAATCCTTATATCTATGAAAAAATCCAAGACCCATAGAGTGTTGAGAGTGGCCCCATATCATGGAACAACAATGGTAAGCTTACAACCAGGCATAGTTTGTGCCACAAGTTCCAAGCCTCACTAACACTAAAGGTCCCACGTCATCAAATTACAGTGGCAATAAAATCATTTTATGTATACCCTATTATGTTCTCCCGCCATGCATGTGGGACATATTATTTCAAATAAAAAATATACAAGCAAAATGTAAAGGCCACTCGTGCTTAAAAATAGCGTCTCTAGCGTTCCAGTTGGTCTATAGTTGGTACGAGGAAGGTAATGCAAAACTACGGAAACTGTTGTAGTTAGATAAAGAAAGAGATGAATCCCTAGCTTCTTAGTTGATCCATACCTCATCTTTGAAGAGATTTCAACCGACATAACTAA
Organism: Pinus taeda; assembly: GCA_000404065.3. Lineage (NCBI taxonomy): Eukaryota > Viridiplantae > Streptophyta > Pinopsida > Pinales > Pinaceae > Pinus > Pinus taeda. The sequence goes on from APFE030058210.1 coordinate 3,693, forward strand.
GACAATTGAATTCATTCCTGTGTTTCCCAACAAGCTTAAAAAATCTCCATACAATATGTTATTGGGAATTATTGGGCATGCCAAATGAAAACAATTTGGACTGGATTGATTAAACTTCAAGAGGACATTGTCATTGGTAGCATAGTTACAAATATTATTTGAGTGGATTGGAGGTTGAGAGATAAAAAAACATTGAGAACAATACTTTCAAATGATGGTATAAGATACATATGTGTAAGAGATAATCTAGGGCATAACAATCATATTGTTTCTATTGCAGCTGGAAGTTATACATATTGGCTGCATTTGACGATGCAATCAAAGATGGAGTTGACACATTATCTCTTTCATTAGGCCACATCATTCCTGAAAATGATTACTTTAGTGATGCATTTTCTATGGGCTCATTCCATGCAACACAAAATGGAATTACTGTGATTTGCTCAGTAGGAAATGATGGGAGTTCTGGCCCTGTGGCAAATATTGCTCCCAGTTGGAAAGGAAGAGGAGGCAAAACAAAAATTTCACACACAAAACACACGAGCTGCGGCTCTTCTATTGATCACACAAAACTTGATGATTACAATGAACCTGGTGAGGGATATTTATATGTTTCCAACTAGCGACTCGCCTAAAATAACTTGACATGCAACACACACTAAATTCGTTTATCACTTAACTTGACTTGACTCAACACTCAATTAACTGACTCTCTAATTTTAGATTATTCTCAATGCAGGAGTAATTAACTATTTTAACACCCCCCTTTAATTACGACCGCTAAACTAAGACATGAATCATGACAACTCAAACATGCATGCTAGTCTATGTCTCAGCTAGGCCTACAACACCCAAGTTTCTTCTATGAATCTCAAATACATATTTTTCTAATGACTTAGTAAATATATTAGCCAATTGATCACTAGATTTAGAAGGCTTTGAGTGAACTTCTCCATTGCTCACAAGTTCTCTAATAAAGTGATATCTAGTGTCAATATGCTTTCTCTTTAGATGAAACACACTATTCTTGGATAGTGCAATTGCTGAGGTGTTGTCACAATATATTGTTGTTGATCCTTGTTGTTTCTAACACATATTTAATTAAAATTGGAATTTTTTTATTACAAGGACTTCACTAGAAATAAGTTTTTTAGTTATTTTCAAATTCTATATCCACTATTTAATTCCAATTTTAATGAAATATGTGTGCTTGAGTCCATCAAATACTCATCTCAACCACAATACTTGACATGCTGCTGATGTTGCTCCTACATATTCTGCTTTTGCTAGCGAAAGTGTCACAATAGGATGCTTCTTAGATGCCCATGAAATCATACCTGAACCAAGATGGAACACAACCAGAAGTGCTCTTCCTATCATCCAAACTACCTGAGAAATCATTGTCGGTGTATCCAATCAAATCCTTCTTCCATGTGCTTGCATACATTATGCCACAATCTCTAGTTCTTGCTATGTATCTCAAAATTCTTTTTCCTTCTCTCTAATGTGTGTCTTTTGAAGTCTCCATAAATTTGGAAATCAAACTCACTTCTTGCATAATATCCAGTCTTGTAGTTGTGAGATACATGAGGTTGCCAACCAATATATTTAATAGAGTTGGATTGACATCTGATCCTTCATCATCATTGCTTAACTTTGTACCTATTGCTACTGGTGTAGGGACAGGTTTGCAATTTTCCATCCCGAATCTTTTCAACAAATCTCTAGCATATTTATTTTGACAAATAAAAATTCCTTTTTCAGATTGCTCAACTTATATGCCAAGAAAATATTTCATGAGACCAAGATATGTCATCTCAAATTATTTCATCATGGCTGCTTTAAATTCATCCAATTCAGAGTTACCTGTATAAATCATGTCATCAACATATAAACAAACAATCAAAATCTGTCCATGCTCATTTACCTTTGTGAACAAGGTAGGCTCAATGTTGCTTCTGAAAAATGCATTCTTGATCATGTAGCTATCAATTTTGCTATACCAAGCTCTATGCGCTTGCTTGAGTCCATAGAGCGCTTTCTTCAACCTGTAAACTTTATCTTTTTTACCTTCAACTTCATAACCTAGAGTCTGTTGCACATAAATTTCTTCTTCTAGAAATTCATTCAAGAAGGATGATTTCATGTCCATGGGGTCTTGGATAGATGGTGATTGGGTGCTCTGTTAAGGCACTCCTTGATGTGAATTAACCGGTTCAATTCTGTGCCCTGATCGGGGTGATATATTGGACATGATGAAGATGTAGTCCTACCAAGCTTACAAAAAAGAAGAAGGTTGATTTCACATCCATCTGATATACTTTCCACTTGTTCTGAGCTGCTGTGGCTAGAACTACTCTTACAGTATCCAATCTGGCTACCGGAGCAAACGGTTCTCCAAAGTCTATTCCTAGTTGTTGTGAGAATCCTTTTGCTACAAGTCTTGCTTTAAATTTTTCAATTTCACCTTTCTCATTCAACTTTTTCTTGTATACCCATTTCACACCAATGAGACTTTTGTCCTTTGGAAAATCAACCAAATCCCATGCATGATTATTTTCAGTAGCTTCAATTTCTTCACCCATGGATTGCACCCAATTTTCATCTTTGATTGCTTCTTCAAACAAAGAAGGTTGGAATGACAAGAATGCAAAATTTAAACTAACATCCAAATCATCATAAATATCTTTGAGACTTCTCATCTTTCTCTAACCATTGCTTAATTCATCACCTAATTGATTGCTGGGAGAATCTCATCTGTTGATCTTGTTGAAGACCCATGTTACTCAAAAAATCTTGGAGTCCTTGTCGTTGTGTCCATATTTGGTGTCTTCACCCGTGATTCTTGCTTCTCCTTTTGTGCTACATCATCTTCTTCCATCAATGGCACTTGTGCATCAACTGTTTTGTTTGTACTACCATTCCATGACTCGTGTTTTTTGAACACAACACCTCTGCTAATTATGGTCTTCTTAGTGAATGGGTTATACAGTTTGTAAGCTTTTGATTGCACACTATAACCGGTAAATATGCATTTTTCACTTTCATCCACCAATTTGCCTCTTAGCTGTTTAAGTACATGTGCATAAGCTACACATCCAAATACTCTGAGATGAGATACACTATAAGACATACCTGACCATGCTTCTTCTGGTACTCTGTTCATTGCACTCTTTGTAGGAGATCTTTTTATGACATAAACAACACATGCAACTGATTCTTCCCAATACTCATTAGATAAGTTTCTTCCTTTCAACATGCTCCTTGCAAATGTTCATAATGGTTTTATTCTTTCTCTCTGCTACACCATTTTGTTGCGGCGTGTACCTAGTTGTAAACTGTCTTCCGATTCCATGTTGTTTGCAGCAATCATGGAATGCCTTCCAATCATATTCTCCACCACGATCTAACCTCAATATCTTGATCTATCGATCATTTTCGTTCTCTGCTAAGGCTTTGAATTCCTTGAACTTTGCAAAAGTTTCAGACTTATGCTTCAAGAAGTAAACCCAATTCTTTCTGCTATAGTCATCAATGAAAATGAGGAAGTACAACTTCCACCAATCGATTGTGTCCTCATAGGTCCACATAAGTCTGTATGCACTAGCTCAAGAGGTTGCTTTACCTATATGTAACACCCTTTGGAAAAATTTTACAATGTTGCTTTCCCAAGATGCAACACTCAAAAGTACTAACAGGTTATTTGATGGGAGGTAATCCTCTGACCATCTGTTTCTGCTGCAACAATCTTAAACGAGAAAAGTGCAAGTGTCCAAACCGAAAGTGCCATAACCAATAATCATTAGAACATGTAACTGTAAAAGAACTGACCTGACGACTGTAATTCATTACTAGAGGAAAGAGTATGTTCCTCGTCATCTGCACCTTTGCTATCAGCTACTTGCTTGGGGGCTTGCCATATATAGCACATTCTTGTCCTTGAAAGATAACTTTGTATCCCTTTTGTGTTAATTGACCAACACTTATCAAATTATGTTTGAGACTAGGGGCATAATATACCTCTGAGGTTGTCTTTGACTCCCCCTGCTTCGTTAGAATGTTAATCACCCCTTTGCCATCTACATCCACAGTCTTGTAAATCCCCAACTTTACCTCTGTCTTCATAGATTGATCCAAATTTGCAACCAAATTCTTGTTACCTATCATGTGGTTACTACAACCACTTTATAATATCCACACATTATCAAAAGGTTCATGCATGTTATGGCAAGCTAGGTACATGGAGTTAATACTCTCTGTAGTGACATTAGCTCTTTGGTTCCCTTGATGAGCTAACCTCTTCCTGCAATCACAGGCATAATGACCAAATTTACTGTAATAATAACATCTTACCTTTGATTTGTCAACTCTTTGATTATTTTTGAAGCTTCTGCCGTTGCTTCCACTTTCATGTTCACGCTCTTCTCAACCATCCCTATGACCACCATGTCTTATGCTTCGTCCTCTGCCTCTCGATCTACTTTTGTTTCGACCTCTGTCTCTTAAAATAGAAACTTGATTTTTAAAAGTGATTTCTAAAGTGGAATTCTTATTTATGTCTATCCTTGCCTCATGTGATAGAAGTGATCCCATCAACTCATCAACTGCCAGTGATGCCAAATACTTGGCTTCTTCTATGGTTGCTACCACAACATCAAATTTGCTAGACAAAGATATGAGGACCTTCTCAACCACTGTTTGATCTTTAATTTCTTCGCCATAAATTTTCAACTAATTTATGACAGTCATGACCCAATTCATGAAAGAATCAATGTCCTACGTCTCCTTCATCTGCAGAGTTTCAAAATCTCTTCTAGTATTCTGCAACTTAACAATATTGACTTTGGCCATACCTTTATAGCTTGTCGCCAAGGTCTCCCATGCTGTTTTTGCTGAAGACATGATCTTTATCTTCTGGAAAACTGCTCAGTCCACTCCCTGCTGGGTAAGCTGCAACGCTTGTGCATTCTCATTTTTATCTTTCTTCCATAATTCTCTTTCTGCATTAGTGAGGGCTTGTTCTTCTTTTTCATCCTTAGGTTTTAAAAACCCAAACTGGACATGATCCCAAACATCATGAGCCTGCAACGTGGTCACCATCTAAATGACCCACACATCATAATCCTTCCCTATAAAGAGTGAGAACTGGGGCTAGAAATTTGAAAAAACTATCTTTCTTCAAAGCTTCTCTTCAAATAATAAAAATAACCCTTCCTTTCATAAGCTTCACAAAACTTTTATAAATAACCCCTTTATTATAAATCACTCACACCCTATAATATCCCAAAACACTATGTGAAAAACTTTATGAAACCCTTTTTAAAAACTTTATAAAAAAATTATAAAGCCCTTTTTAATAAAAGCCTTGAATATTTGTTTTATATAAAATAAATCTTTATATAAAACATAACTTTTATAATGAACCACTTCAAAAAGGAGTTGTCTATAATGCGACTTTTTGGAGATTCCGGTGACGGAATCGGGCGGAAGAAATTGAGGTTAAATCTTGATTTGTTGTAGTTAAAATGGGTTTTTAAATGTATATTTGGATTCAGCACCCTGAAAAACCCTGAGACGCTTTGATTGTGCAGAAACTAACTATCAAACTTGTGATTCGAATAAATTGCTGCCGGATTTTGACCAGAAAAACCCACCAAAAGAGCTTTCAAAAAGTCGCGTTATAGACAACTTCCTTAAAAAAAAAGTATCAGCTTTTATGTCGTGATACTTTCCAACTCTAAAACAAACATTGACTTCGTAGTTTCAAACTTTAAAACAAACATGGACTTCGTATTGACTCAGGGAGTGCTTTTTTTCATACGTGGAAGGGCTTGCGCACCCGGATATGGCCAAATTGAGGATACAACTTGATATTTGACGGATTTGAATTTGTTTGAATGTGGGCTGATTTCGTATTAATTAGGTGTAAATTTTGCACTGATTTGAGTATTTTTATTTGGTGGGACAAATTTGCAACATTTAGGGTTTGATAAGAATTTGTTGGAAAGACAAAAGAGGTAAAATATAAATTTCACACCAAACACACACGAGCTACTCTATTGATTATACAAAATTTAATGATTACCATGACTCTGATGAGAGATATTTGTAAGTTTAACCACTAACTTAAAATAAATTGACATACAACCACACACACTAAATTAGTATATTATTTAACTCAACTTAATTCAACATTCAATTAACTTAACTCTCTAATTTTAGATTATTCTCCACCGAAATAACTAACTATTTGAATAAACTTGATTTTATTTGGCGAGGCTAGCCCGAACATGGTTGTTACCAATCCAAAATCTAGTCAAAGAGGAAGTTCGAAAGCTGCGCCGCAAGGCAAGAGCCGTACTACAGCTCCTTTAATGTTTTTTCTACCTCCGTGAAGAAGGCGAAGAAAAAGACCAGTAACGGTGATCTCCAGGAACAAGCTATTCTCTACATTTTGAACTTTCTTCTTTTTGAATTCGAGGACCAACCACGGTAAAACTATTCTGTTGGAAAACAAGCTTGGTTTTGATTCCTTAGAAATGATTTTTTTGTGGCTTAGTTGTTGTTAATTACTTTTAAAATGTATACATTGCAATGCAAATATCTTTCAACGCGGTAATGGCAATGACGAGGTTGCAGCAACTAAAGGCACATGCGCAAGCACTTACAATAGATCACACTAATGGCAATGACGAGGTTGCAGCAACTAAAGGCACATGCGCAAGCACTTACAATAGATCACACTATGGAAATTTTATGGCCGAAAGTCCTAGAAGCAAGTTCATTGGATTGCTTATGAAAAGGCCGAGTCTTAGATAAGAATTAACTATACCTAGACTTTTATTTACACATTGTTACATTTATCCATGGTTGACAGTGACAGAGAAATCGTTCAGGCTCGTTTGAAAGGTTTTCGTTCTGAGGGTGGCACAAATAGCAAAGTAAAGATCATTGTTTTATGGGGAGTTTTGATATTTGATAGCATAGTTAATTCGCCAATTCGGTTCAGTAAACGGTGATTAATTGGGAGAATTCCAATTCAGTACGGTGTTACATTTTTGCCAAAGTCACCTGCTCCAGTTCGCTGTCTCCTGCTTCGTCCCTTAATTTGAACGTGTTTCGCACCTCAACATGAATACTTAATGTGCTTGGTTACCCAGAACAATGGCCATATGCAAGTCACCTGCTCCAGTTCGCTGTCTCCTGCTTCGTCCCTTAACTTGAACGTGTTTGGCACCTCAACATGAATAAGTAATGTGCTTGGTTACCCAGAACAATGGCCATATGCAAGGTATACAGTAAATAAATCTGGAAAGTTGATATATACAAATTTACATGGTTGACTAAATACATGAGAATTTTTTAAATTAAAGGATTTTCCAATATTTTTTAAATATATTTTCTGAATTCTTTTTCAAATTAAGGGATTTTCAAACATTATTTAAATATATTTTATAAATTCAGAAGATGGTGTTGTGCCTTTGTAAATCTAAAAGTATTAATTTTTTTTTTACTTATTTTGTTAAACAACTAAAATTTATAGTTACTTCAATAACTTAACTTATTCTTTTATTGTTGAATTGTGGAAATAGGTCATTGAATTTACTTTTCAATTGTTGAATAGGAATAGTCCTTGTAAGGTAAATTTTTAATTCAAGCTTTGCTTTGTTGATGTATTGGAAGAATACAAATTCGGATCTGTGTAATCCTGGTGAAAATAATATAGGGAAAGGAAAGCTAATGCTAAGTTCAATTTTTTATGAATTTTCTTATAAGAATTAGCAAGTTGGTATTTTCTGTATTCAAACTTCTGTAATCACATAATGAATTAAACAAGTTGGTATTTCTTATTGGAAAAAATTAAAAAAGAGACTTTTTTTATAGAAAAAAAATAAAAAAAGTAATTTCTATCTTCGCAAATTGGTAATTTTTATTGGAAACAAATAAAAAAAATATATAATTTTATAGAAAAAGGCAATTTCTATATTTAAAATTTTATAAAATGACAGTGCAATTATAATAGCAATAGTTGTAAATCATAATTTATATTAAACATAAAAAATACTCTTTTTTATTTTGGAAAAAATTAATTTATACAACTTTTTATTTTTCGTTAAAATTTTGAATATACTAATTGTTTATTTAATTTATAAAAAAAATAAAATAAATTAATATATTTAAATATATTGTAAAATATATAATACTCCAATTTGATAATTTAAATTTGGTAAGTTAATAATAAACGAAATATTTAATTCCGAAAGCATTCAGATATTTAAAGATTCTAATGATCCTTCTATCCATCCACGGATGCAACGATCCCAGTTTGGTGGTACCTTCCATACATACTTTTTATATATATATATATATATATATATATAACGACAGCAAATATACTGTCCAAGAGAGGTATTGCTAGAGAACCTGATAAGTTTCTTTGCTTTTTTTCATTTAAACCGGGTGTCATGGCTCATGCTGGCCGCATTAATTACTCATGGACTTCGTCATAATTTAGGGGTATATGTAAAGCATAATCTGAATGGCAGGAAGAAGGCTGGATAATGAGATATACCATGCAAATTTTTTGAAAGATTAGATTGACATGTGATTAATGATATGTAAAAAAGAAGTGATAACTCGCCTATGTACCAACTTTTTTATATTAATATAAAGAAAAAAGGCTCTGAAAAAAGAAACCTCCACTGAAGTGACTACTCTCATAATTAGCCCATTAGAAATTGTATTCACTGATTTTTCAACAGCTTTAAATTCAGTTTCAGTTTCAAATTTTTCCAGGTGTTCTTCACTGGTGGTGATTGTTGTGGGTTCATAAATTTTCCTACCTTGGGTCTGAAAGCTTGGAAACAGAAGTTTTACTTCGATTTTAGCACGTGAGATTATATAATCACTCTCAAGACCGCGTATGTATAGATTGTATATATCTTCATACATAACATACGTATAAAGTCATGTATGGTTTGATGATCTGCGTGGAAAGGAATGGCTATGAATAATTTTTCTGTCGCTGGACAAAACAAACGCAACCACCCACCATTCATCCGACGACCACCCAAGCAAGATCAAAGCCATTCATCAAGAAGAAGGAGAACCAAAAAAAACAACAGACTATTCGGAAGAAAGGATTTCCCCATTTCTGCTACCTAGATGCTGCCATTTACAGAGTGAGGGTTCTTGCCAACGAGAGACTCTTTTTTTTGCTTCTTCCTTTTTTTTAATGCATGAATGTTTGCAGGCAGTTGACCATCACTGATTGCAGGGTTCTCTTTACAGCTTGCCTGAATATGTGAGACAGTATTCGCTGAACTAGTAGCATAGCGAAAGTATAATCTCTCTCTTTTGCAACATTTCCACTTTCATATCTTTACTGGCACTAATAAGTGATAAGTAATGCTCTTGCAGGATACAATTTATACAATTTATCTTCGAGCAATGGGTTCATTTAAATTGACAATGGGTTCATTTAAATTGACATTGATCACTCTTCTTTTCCCGAATATACCACCTCTTTGCAATGCCTTTGTGCCAATAAATATATGGAGTGGTAAAAGTTTATTTTGTTGGCTTCACCTTTTCTTTTCTTTAGGTTCATGAGTGAGTTTTTAACCTCTTTTTTTTGTTATATTAAATTTTGTTTTTTCTATAAGCTATATATTAATTGTTTTTGGTATGATTTTTTTGAAGTTTTTCAATAGGTGGTTTTGGTTTAGTTTCTCTAAAATCTTGCAGAAATTCATTGAAATCACAAGCTTGATAAATAAGCTTTGCACAATTGAAGTGCCCTAGAGATGTACCTAAAAACACAATGCTCATATATAAATCTTCAAAATATAACAATTCTTTTTAAAATGATATATACGTCACTATGCATTTCTCTTTATCTTTTTCACTATGTAATTGCAGTTATTTGCATTGTTATGTTCGTCTATTTTGACCATTGTATATAGTTAGTTGGAGTAGTCTTTTATGCATTTATAACCCTTTTAGGGTTAGGTTTTAGTTTGGGTTTATATTTTTATTTGTATTAATTTATAAGTTTTTATCTTTTGTTATTGTAATTTAACTAAAATAAAATAAAAATTACATAATAAAAAATTTTAAAAACTATTTTTTATTTAAAGTTATTTCTAGTGTTTCATGGGATGCCTTTTTTTTTATATATGGGAATCACTATTCCTCGCTCCTTTGCACTTCGGGGATGTGAGGACGTTTGGGGTCGTTTCCGGATGCTCCTAAAGAAAGGAAACACACAAAAAACTCCAAAGGGGCCATTTCCTCCCAAAAAGGGAAACATTTCCTTCATTTCCCAAAAGTTGAGGTTAAATAATTTTGATAAAGTCAAAATCTTTGGAGAGTGCCTTTTATTGATGATCATGAGGTAAATAATGGCTTTCTAGATGCAATTGCAAAGATGTACAATGAGGAGGAGGGGGCAAAACTTCGAAGATAATTTGTTCAGTTTGCATCTCTTAGTGACCCATTCAATGCACGTGGTGCTTGGGTAGATCACATAGACCTAGCCCAAGATAACCCGATTAGTTGTCGGAGGATGCATTGTGATGGTGCTCCAAAACTCAAACATCTAGCTATGCATTAGTTGTCTCATTTTGCTAGTTCATTTGCAGCAGAAAGTGTTAGGATATTTCGACACATAGGAAATAGTTAAGTATAACTTGGTATAGTGTAGAGTTAGGTAAATTGTGTTTTTTTATTATGTACTTTTGTAACTTACAATCTAATGATCACGATATTTTGTAGACATAAAGTGATCCGACGGTTCATTCTTTCCTCGGTATTACCGACACTTGATCCGTGACTTAACACATGATTGGTTCATGATCTCTATTTAAAAAGCATGGAGGGTCATTTGTAGGGTAATCGTTCATGAGAGAAACTTATGTAAATTTTCATTCTTTTATTAATAAATTTCCTGAAGTGGCCGCGTTAGCTCAGGCCGTGGACTGTTTCCCTCTTTGAGGGTTTTAACCACATTAAGAATACTGGTGTATTGCTCTGTGATCTATTTGTGAGCGACGTCCTTTGGTGTTCTGTCTGAGGAACTTACCCTGTAAATTCCTACATGGTATCAGAGCTATTTGAGGGCCGCATCCGTCGGTGATCCAAATCTGAAGTCGATACAACTGCATTCGACTATCGTTTCCTGGATCTACTGTTTCTGACTACTTTTGGACCTAAAGGACTGCTCTATTGTGTTAGTATCATCTGTTCCAGTGAAGAACCCTTTTTGTTTCATGCGAAAAGGTTTCCGGTAGCCCTAGCTACGTCATTTTTAAGATGTGGAGGTATACAGTTTTTATTTGCAGTTCTAATTATTCATCTCTCTGTTTATTTTGGTTTATTTAGCTCTTTGTTTTTTATTACCGAATCTATACCTTTCATTCTCGCATATGCTCCTTGCCTCACGACTCTGTGCGATATGGGCAAATCAGAAACAGAAAGGAAGGATTTTTCTCATGCGTATGCCAAATTCCACCGCGCTTTAGTGTGATCTCGGAAAATCAGAAGCATTGAGAAAAATATTTAGTTTCCGGCTAAAATTAACTTCAAGCCGTAAGGTTATTTTTTTGTATGTTTGTGTTGGGTTTTGCGGTTTTTGTTTTGTAGGTAAAAAATAGTTTTTTCAAGTAAGCACACACCCCAAAGTTTCAGTGACTTAGAAAAAAATTTGCTTCATTTTTTGCAAAAATTACTAACCTTTTAAACTAGCTCACTTGGTCCAAAGTTGCTTTATGAGAATAGAGGTCTTTAGTTCAAGTCTTTCTTTTTGTTGAGTTACTTTTTCAAAAAGCACATGTAACTTATGTTTAAAAGTTAATTTATGTAAAAGTGTTCTCACTCATTATAAAAAGTGAATCACTTATAGTTCTAAAGTCTTTTTATTTTTTTATTTAAGTTACAATTTAGTGGGTAGCTCATAAAGTACCATTGTAAAAGTGATTTTCAGTTATTTATAAAAGTGAGTCACATACTTTTTTTTTTTTAAAAAGTGAACTAATTAGATTAAGCTTGGAAAGGGGAGGATTTTTTTTAAATATAATATTATCATTCATTTTCGCATATTCACGCACTTTGTCGGCATCTTCAACAACTTTTCTTTAAAAAAGCCATAACTTCTTAATCTGGAAGCTGTTTTCAGAGCCATTTTTTTTAATCAGCGTAATTTTTCGAGATCTTTGCATTGGAACACTTAGTTTCAACATCTACAACTCCAGTTTCTGTTAAAATGGAAAATCCATGCCAAGTTATTATTGACAACACCAACTACTTCCAATGGTGGTCCTACATTGTGGATTTACTTAAAAGTAAATGTCTTTACAGAATAGCCTTAGGCCAAGAAACCAAATCTCAAGATGAAGATAAGACAGCCAAATGGGAAAATAGGCAAGATCAAGCACGTGGGTTGATAGGGATGTCTATTTCTTCAGACCTTAGATTCCATATCGTAGAACTTGATACTCCTAATGAAGCAATGAAACAACTCACTAAAGTTTTTGGAATTAAAAATGAAATTAAATCCCATCAACTTGAAAATGAGTTACTTACATTGGACCCCAATAATTTTTCTTCTATTGAAGATTTTTAGTTAAAGTTCAAGACCCTTACTTCTCGTGGAAGGTGTTAAGGTTAAGAAAGAAGATGGTAGCCTTATCTATTCCATTCTTACTAAGTTGGGACTAACCTACTCTCTGTTTGTTTCCACCTTCCATTATACTAGAGAAACCTTTATTTCTCAAGGACAAGACTATAAGTCCCCATCTTTTTATGCCTTTTGTGATTCTTTAATAATAAAACAAGAAAGCTCTTATATCTTGGTCTTCTTAATCTTGGAAACTCTTTTAAGAAAACCTTAGTCGCCCAGCAGCAACCAAATTCAAAAAATCCTAAGAAGCAGTATACTAAAAAGAATGGTTCTAAACCAAACAAGGGTCCTAAGAAATTTTAGTGTCAAAATGAAAAATCATTTCAACAAAATGATAAGGGAAATAAAAACAAAGGGAAGAAGACTGATAGATATTTCCACTTTTGTAATCGAGATGGCCACTTAGAATCCAAATGCTTTAAGAAGATGAAAGCCTTGGAAGCTGTTAGTCCTTACAATAACATAAGCATCAATGAAGAAGCATAGCATCCATTTGGAGTACTCTTTAATTTCAACTTCATCTTCAGGAATAACGCTTTCTCCATGTGGTTGTCAAACATCTCGGTCTGGTTATGCACTAAACGTATCTTCTTCTTCTTATTCTCATGAGTGGCTCATTGATTCTGGAGTTGCTTATCACATGGCAAAAAAAAAGCCATGTTTTATTCTTTAAATGATTGTAACACCAAAAATATATATGGTGGTGATGATAGATCTCTCAGTGTTGTAGGGACTGGAACTGTTCGTTTAGACAATGGCCAATTTAATGATGTATTATGTGTTCCAACCTTATTCTGCAACCTTCTATCTGTATATCAAATAACTCATCGAGGTGAAGGTAAAATTGTTGAATTTTCACCTCACAATGTTGTAATTAAGGGCCCTAAGAGATCTTAGACAGATTTTAGCTATTCGCATTGTTGATGATTCTACAAGGTTGTATGAGTTTAACAACTTTGGGTCATCAAATCTTCCCTCGGTATTTGTTGCTCATAATGATGAAGTGAACAAACTTTGACATGAGCAATTTGGTCACTTAAACTATCGTTCCCTTCAGAATCTATGTAAAGAAAATATAGTGACAGGTCTTCCAATGGTATCTTGCAGAGATGGTGTTTGTTCTGGATGTGTACCCGGAAAACATCATTGGGATAGTTTTGAAAAACATGCCTCTTGGCACGCCTCAGCCGCTTTACAGCTCGTGCATAGTGATTTATGTGGTCCACTTCTAGTTGTTGTTTCATTCTCTGGCTACAAGTATTTCTCAACTTTCATTGATGATTTCTCGAGACGCACTTGAGTATACTTCTTAAAACTCAAGAGTGAAGTATTTAATATTTCTTGGCCTTTGTTGAAGACATCTTTGTTCATGAAGATGCAAAGAGTATTATTGATTAGTTCAAAGTTTACTCTTTTTTTGTCCCCATATCTTGTTCAAGACGATGAGTCGCATCAGACCCCTGGCTTCCACCTTCCATAACATCATCTATACACACATCTAGAGAATATAACTAAGTAGCTCATCTCCTATCAAAAGAGGGATATCGACTCAGAGATAAGTAAATATAACTTTGCGACATATGTGCAGGTTAGGATCACAAATGCTGGGTGTATTGACACCCATTAGTGCTGGCAGTATTGACACCAATTAAGGATCACATTCTAGCTTTTTGACGGAAAATGTTGTTAATTTCTAGACTGGTTGTTTGCTTGAACCGTTAAGGATGTGGTATCTATTTTGTATTTAATAGCCGAATATAGTATCATTCTCTGAATATGACAATGTATTCTCTTTTTATTAATAAACACACAGAAAAATAAAACACATTTCATGTATAACATGTTGCGTCGTCCCACCACATATCGTTTCAAATAAAAAATATACAAGCAAAATCTTGCTCCTGAGTTATTACAGTGGCCAGCAAGATATTTTAATAAGCTTGATTTTATTTTGCAAATGCCAAGGAGAGGCTAGCCCGAACTTGGTCGTGACCGATACAAAATCCAGTCAAAGAGAGTTCGAAAGCTACCTCGCAAAAGGCGAGAGCCGGACTGTAGATCCTTTAATTGTTTATTCTACCTCCACAAAGAAGGCGAATAAAAAGACCACTGAAAAACTATTCTCTTCATTTTGAACTTTCTTATTTTTGAATTCCTTTGGCAAACAAGCTAGTTTTGATTCTTAGAAATGAAATTTCTCAAGCTTAGTTACAGTTGGTAATGGCCATGCAAGTATGTTTCAATACAGTAACAGGTTAAAAAATAATTTTAACAATTTTCTTATTTTTGAATTCCTTTGACAAACAAGCTAGCTTTGATTCTTAGAAATGAAAATTTTCTGGCTTACTTAGTTAGTTACAGTTGGTTATCCCCATATTTCAATATAATAATCTCAAAAAAAAATTATTTTAACATTCACCCGTCTAAAAGACTAAAACACCTAAGCAAACACTTACAATAAACCTTACTATAGAAATTTTGGGGCCAAAAGCCCTTGAAGCAAGTTCATTGGATTGCTTTTGAAAATGGTCAGTCATAGACCAGAATTAACTATACCTAGACTTTTATTTACACATTGTTTTATATATCCATGGCCTACGGTGACAGAGAAATCGTTCAGAATGGTTTCAAAGTTTTCATTCTTAAGATGAACTCGGTAACCTCTACTGAGGTGACTACTCTCAGAATTATCCCATTAGAAGTTGTATTCATTGATTTTTCAACAACTTCAAATTCAGTTTATTTTGAGGATTTCTCCAGGGGTTCTTCATAGGTGGTGATTATTGTGGCTTCATAAACTTTTCCTACCTTGGGTCTGAAATCCTGAAACATAATTTTTACTTCGATTTTAGCACGTGATATTATATACATCACTCTCAAGACCACATATGTATAGATTGTATATATCTTCATATATATAAACTCATGTATGGTTTGATGAGCTGCGTGGAAAGGACTGGCTACGAATAATTTTAATGTGCATTCATAAAGGAAAAGGAGTTAAACAGTTGCCACGAAGCCATTCATCAAGGAGGAGATCTATAAAAAGTAGCAGACCATTCAAAACAATGGATTTCCCCACTTCCATTACCCAAATGCTGCTGCCCTTTTACTGAGTGAGTGTTCTTTCCAGCGAGAGCTTCTTCCCTATTTTCACATGCATGGATGTTTTCATGGATGTTTGCAGGCAGTTGATGACCATTGTTGATTGCAGGGCTCTCTTTCAAGCTTGCTCGGAAGCGTGAGACTGTACTCCATGAACCAACAACATAACGAAGGTATAATCTCTCCATTTTGCAAAATTTCCACATTCATATCTTTACTGGTACTGATAAGTGATGTGATGGGATCGGAGGTGCGCATAAAAGTATTGAAACCGTAATTTCACCTGTTGTGCAAGAACATTAAACGGCAACGCAAAACCACTCCAAAAAACCCCAGTTGATTTCGCACCGCTTTTCGCAAAAAATTGTATTTGTCAGAATATGCCGACTAATTGACAGGCGTCCTGTGTACGAAAACAAAACCACCCATTCCCCGGAAAGTAAACTTCGATTGGTTTGTGTGAGTTAGGTGTGCCAATTGCGTCCGATCAGGTCAACGGACAAGGATCTCATTCAACCTGCTAGAACGTTATTTTTGGTTTTTACCGCACGTTTCATTTAATGCATTTAATACTTTTGTCATAGTCTTAGGTAAAGTATTTAAAGTTTTTACGGCATGTAATATTTTGTTAACCCATATGGTATGTATGCCATATAGTTTTGTTTTGGTATTGACTTTGCATTATTATTGCACACGGGATGAGAAGAGAAAGTGTTCGCAGCGAGGGTTGAAGAACCAGAGGTTTGCACAGCAGTGCAAGGTTGAAGATTTGTAACAAAAAAAAGGAGCGCATATGTATATGAAATTTCCTTTTGTTATGTGTTGACTATTGTGTCATGCAAGGCATATATGTAATTTTTTATTTTATTGCTCAAATGAAGGGGAGCAAGAGCAAATGAAGAATGACTGTGTGAATTTTATTTTTGAGATTAAAAGTTATGTAAGAAATTTTTACAGCACATGTAAGAATTTTTATTCTACAGCCGTAAATGTAAAAGCTCTTTTACAGCAGTAAATGTGAATGAAGATTTTACAAAGCAGTGTAAAAATCATTTGTAACAATTTTGTTTTTGGTGAAAGTCATTGGTGAATCCCTCTGAGGAAGAGGAAGACGAATGTATCAAGCTTTTTATTAATGAATATAAAGGTTTTATTGGTGTGAAAAATCTTTGTTCTCACAAATTTTATATGCTTCCTTGTGCAAAAGATCCTGAGGAGAAAACCAGAGCATTGCTCTGTATTCAGTTAATTTTTGTTTTT
>APFE030058226.1:0-25331 GCA_000404065.3 Pinus taeda
TATAGCGTTGTCTTAGGTCAAAAGTCAAATAGGGACATTATGGTAATATGAAGACCCCGTCGGGCGTCTTGTAAATTGTAAAAAGAATTATTTTTGTATTATACTCAACCTTCCAAGACCAAGTCAGCATGCCAGCTTGTCAACTCGACCTAAAAGCTGGAATTCATACTCCTGGGAGGCCTATATATAGGAGGTTGTTCGACCTAATTTGGACACAATAATTCCTCTCTCTCTATCAAGTGAGGCAAGAAATAGAAGAGGATAATGAAGAAAGTAGAGAAATAAGAAGTGTTTTGGTTCTCTTTCTATCTGTCTTGCTCTTGACACGTGTGAAGAAGAAGGTTGAAATCCTAGAGCTTTGCGCTAGGGTTCTACAATCTAGCTAGGGTCTCCTTGTGTGGGTTTTATATGATGAAAAAGTGATGGAAGAAGGGCTAAAAAATTCCCCTTCTAGATCCAGAAATGAAATTAGTTCAAGCAAGGTAGTTGGAGGCAAATAAGGAGTACTTGTCCACATGTACGAAGTAGTAGCAACTGGCAGGGGTTGAAGTTGAAAATATAAAGTTAGGGCAGAAAATTTGTGTCTGGAGGTCGAATAAGTGTTGCTGGAAGAGATTATGTTGTGTTTGGAAATCAGTAAAGCAAGAACATTATTGAGAATTTGATATTGGTCTTCGAAGGGCTTTAATGTAGGTCAAAGGTCTTGGAATTCGTCAATAAAGAATCTATAAGAATAGATTGAAGGGTTTTCCTCTTAGAGGAGAGGTTTTTCCCTCTCTTGGAGCATACATCTTGTGTACTTGTATCTTGTTGATGTTTTTGTTCCGATAGTTGTTTAATGATTGAAGAACATGCTATAATAAAAATAAAAGAAGTTAATCCTAATAAGTAAAAATAAATCACAAGCAATTATTGTAGTGAGAAGAATCATTAATGTTATATTGCCCTAGATTCGTCAACATGGTATGAGAGCTAGGGTTCACACAGGGCATGAAGAAGGTCAACTCTATTATCAAGAGGCTTGAAAATAAGTATTCATCATTAGCAAGTCTCATCAAGAAAAGTTTCAAGGAAGTATGGATTATTCTCATCTCTTCCAAAGATCTCAAATCTTCAAAGAATGAAGGATTGTTCTCAGACATCACCAAAACATTTCAAGATGAAAGTATATGGGTGATAGATAAAGGAGCTTCAAGAAACATGACTCGATATAAAAAGAAACTCAAAACCCTATCCAAAGGGAAGTCCTCATACTTTATGGATCTTGGTGACAACAAGAGCTATCTTGTAAAAGACATTGGATCTACATCAATTGATCTTTAAGGAGGAGGTAACATTCACCTCAGAAACATTTATATGTTCCAGGTTTGTGCAAAAATCTTATTTCTATTTCATACTTAGAAGAAAAATGAGATAGATTTTCTTTTATAGATGGTAAAGTATTTGTTTGGGCTAAAGATTCAAGCATTGAAAAAGATAGAACCATTGGAATCGAGAAGGAAAACTCTACATATTCTCATCTCCTCTAAGTCAAACAATTGTGCACAATGAGATAAGTCTGTGTGAACTTTGGCATACAATATTGGGCCATATTCATTACAAGACATTTCCAACTCTAAACTCCATTGTAAATGGGATACCAAATCTCAAAGAATATCATGAAGGAGTTTGCAAAAGGTTGTTCCCCGGGAAAGAATGCAAAGAAACCATTTATACATAGTACATCTAGAGCTCAAGGAATTCTAGATCTCATCTACTCTTATGTATGTGGTCCCATGTATAAATCTCCTAGAGGTCAACTATATTATGTTACTTTCATCGACGATCATTCAAGGAAAACATGGTTTTATCTACTTAAATCCAAGGACGAAGTATTCATAAAATTTAAAGAATTAAAGGAAGAGGTAGAAAATATTACATAAATAAATATAAATATTCTAAGGTCAGATAAGGGAGGTGATTATACTTCCAAAGAAATCATTTATTTCAGTAACGAGGTTGGGATTAAGAGGGAGCTTATAGTTCCATACAATCCCAACCAGAATTGAGTAGTTGAACAAAAGAATAAACCTATAGAAGAAGTGTCAAGGTTATGCTCCATGATCAAGATCTACTGGAATTTTTGTGGGGAGAAGAAATGAAGACTACATTATACATCCAAAAAAGAAGTCCTCACACGTCATTTGGAAATATAACTATAGAAGAGGTCTTCACTGGGAAGAAACCAAATATTGATCATCTCTGGATATTTGGGTGTCATGTTTCCATTCACATTCCCAATGACAAAATAAAGAAGCTAGATCTCACAAGCATGAAAGAAATATTCATTGTATATAATAACTCTTCCAAGGCTTACAAGATATACATAAAGGAAGGACATCAAATAGAAGTAAAAAGAGATGTAATTTTGGATGAGAGCATACCCATCAAGAATTCAAAAGGTCTCTCATTTGATTTTGATGATGAGGATCTTCCTATGGTTGAGGAAGAAGTCTATCATCATGATGAAGAAGGTCCTAGTGCACCAATCTCTCTCCTTGAAATAAGAAAGAGACTAAATTTGTTAAATTCTACACTTCAAGAAGCAGAAGATCACACCACAAGAGGAAGATTCAAAGATAGTATGAAACTGAAAATATATTGAGGATATGCAGCATACATGTTGAATCTCATTAAATATTAGCCTTGCACTTTCGAGGAAGTAGCTAAACCCCAAGAATGGAAGAATGCAATCAATGAGGAATACCAATATATTATGAACAATGGAGTCTCGGAAGTTTTCCCAAGACTCGAAAATAAATTTGTGGTAACCTCTAAGTGGATCTATAAGATCAAGCATGCTACAGATCAAAACATAGATAAATTCAAGGCTATATTCATGGCTTAAGGCTTCTCTCAAGAAGAATTCATTGACTATGAAAAGACCTTTTCTCCCATAGTAAGGTATACCACGATCCGATCTCTCATATCTCTAGTGACACTAGTGGGATGGAAGGTCCATCAAATGGATGTCAAAACAACATTTTTGAATGGCAGCATAGATAAAGAAGTCAGCATAGAAAAACCATTGGGATTTGAAGTAAAAGATAGAGAAACTCATGTTTTCAAATTAAAGAAGGTACTTTATGCCCTCAAGAAAGCTCCTAGGGCATGGTATGCTAGAATGGATGAATACTTGCAAAGGTTGGGTTTCAAGAAAGCACTAAAGATCCCAATCTCTACATCATAGTAGAGAATGATGAACCTACTATAATTCTTCTATATGTACATGATATTATAATAACTAGTGATGAAGAAAGAATTCAAGAATGTAAGAAATTGCTAGTAGTTGAATTCGATATGAAGGATCTATGACTTATGCATTATTATCTTGGACTAGAATTCTAGTAGGAATCAATTGAAATCTACATGGGACAAGGAAAGTATGTGATCGATCTATTGAAAAGGTTTGATTTTGTTGACACCTAATCATAGGGATTGGGTGAACAACTGTAAATAAGTGTAAATAAATAATAGAGGAAATGGAGAGTCATCAGGAGATAAAACTGAATAGTCACTCCCTCTTGTATATAATAATAGACAGCCTAAATGAATAATTGTATTCTTGGTCTGACATGGTATTAGAGCCAGTGCCATTTTTGGCTTCCCTCTCTACTTTGTAACTCCCATTTTGCCTATTCTGCTTATGTTCTGTATCCTTTGCAGACTGACATCTCTCTCATATCCCTGAAAAATTCTACCCACCATTGAATGCATTATAGGCAGTTCGACTGTGCAACAGAGGCCCGAGAGAGCATCATTTCCCTTGACCAATCCAAATGAATCTTGGCATACTCTGGCCATAAGTTTCTTCGTGTGGTAGCGCCATGTGGACTGATGTTGTGTGGCTATTGTTCAAGATTCAATTTTGTTTGTCTGTGAGCTCAACATATACCCCTATACAGTGATTAGTATTATGTTGGGGAACTCCGCTTTTGGATTTTAATACCCAAATCGAGTGAGCACTGTGTGTCGAGCCATGTATATGCCTCACCTCCATTTCGTACTAGGTTTTTATTACAATAAATTTTAAATCCACCACCTGCATAATATATTACTATCGATACAACTCCAGACTCCCCGCCATACAATGATCTTACCATTGACTCTGATTTCTTGTGTAATACTCCATTGTAAATGCATACCATTACTCCACTACAAACATACACAGTTCCTCATTATAACTGGCCCATTACTTTGATAGCGTTAATACCATGTCATTCTCCACCATATACCATCGTTGTCCACCATATACCATATATCAATGATGTCTAGTTTCCATTGTAAATATGCTCCAATTTATACATGATTGAATACACCCTCCCATGGTTGAATACACCCTCCCAGCAGTTGGCTCTCCACACATATACACAGTGTTCACTCTCCCCGGCAATGTTCACACAGTGCGGTAGTTCTCTTACACATGGTTGCTATCCATCATGCCTATCTATTTGTTGTCATATGCCTATGGTAATACTCCTCTCTTTTCATTTATATCAGATGATTTTCATTGATTTGGTATGTTGCAGGAGCTCTATAGCTCAAGGTTCTGTTGTTCTCTGAATGTTTGTCTTATGTATCAGAGTGCAATTGTTTTCTTAAAAAAAAAGTTTCACTAGAACAATATTTTTCTCCACCAGAAGTACAATTTTATACATTAGAAGCAGAAGTATATTTTGTTTACAGTTCCCAGTTTTTTAAAATGCACTCACAAATATCTATTGTGGGAGTGGTCATCGATGGGAAGGAATATTATCCTCAGTGGTTTTGGAAAATCAAACACATTGTCATTTTTAATGAGCTGTGGAAAGGAGTGTGTGTTGGAGATGGAGAAAAAGAGCCAGAATTGCCTACATCAGACAAGGAATTCACCATTTCGAAAAATAAGAACATCAAGGCTTATGCATTAATTGCAGCATTAGTAAATTAAGAGGTGAGTCACCATATTTTTCCATTTTCAAATTCTTTCGAAGCCTTACCAAAACTGAAGGAACTCTATGAATCACACTCTACACTTGAAGTTGTTCAACTCATGATTAAATTGTTCACCCTTGAATTACAAAATGATGATCCTCTTGCTCTTGCATCGGAAGTAAAATCTATTATGCATGATATCAAAGTCACTAATGTTGAGCTGGAAATTCCTCTAATAGCTTTTCTCAAGGCACTTTATCCCACTTACTCAAATTATCTTGAGTCATTGTAAGAAAATGGAAACCTCAAAGATATTACCTTTGACTCCCTTATGAAAAAAATTGCTGAAAGAGAGAAAGCTTTTGGGAAGAAGACAACTCCTCAGTCTTCTGGAGAGGTTGTGTGTCTTGAACATAAGGACAATAATCTTGGTCCAGAGGAAGAGGTGGTCGAAGAGGAAGAGGAAGAAATTTCAGAGGAAGGGGGGGCAGACACTCTCAAGGAGAAAAGTAAAATTTTCATTACATACACTGCAAAAGATATGGATCACATGATGCATCCACATGCAAGTTGCCTTGGAACTAGAATTGAGTAGGAAAGGAACCAACCCAAAGGTAAAACTAATGACAAAGAGAAAGGTAAAGCAACTGAATCCACTCACTATGTTGTGGTACGCTGTAATATTGGAGTAAATGAAGACTTATTTAATGCTTCACTTGCTTCTTGGAAAAACGATTGGTTGCTTGATTCAGGAGCAACTTGCCACACGACTTTTAGAAGATATTGTTTTTAAGAATTTACTGATAATGTTGATGGAACAATATACTTTACAGACAAATCAAAACTCAAGCCATTAGGGCTTGGAAAAAACAAGCTTAAATTGCCTAGTCTTCCAGACTTTCTTCTACATCATGTTTTATTTCTCCCATAGTTGAGGAGAAACTTGTTTTCCTTGGTCCACATTCCCTAGCAATGACACTCCATTCATATGTTTGACGATAAGCTTGAGGTGATAAAATCATCAGACCACTCACTTGTCATGACAGGGATAGAAGAAGAAAGGCTTCTCAAGCTGCAGGGTACATCTGCTCGTGCACAAAATTTCTCATAAAATTATCATTATGAAGAAGGTACATTTCCATCAAGTTTATTATGGCATGTTGGATTTGGACACTTAAACTATTACAGCCTTTGTTTGTTGAAGAAAAATGGTGCTACTAGTTTTCCTACAATTCCTAGGAAACTTAAGCAATGTGACGCTTGCATTCTAGGAAACCATAGCAAACAGTGTTTTCGTGATTCACATTCCAGAGCACATAGAAAACTTGAACTCATTCGTACAGATTTATGTTGTCCAATGCATGTTCCTTCTGCAAATGGAAATAAATATATGATGACATTTATTGATGACTATACCAGAATGTGTTGCATTTATCTATTGAAGAACAAATCTGATGCTTTTCAAACATTTAAGAACTTTCATAGATGGATTGAAAATGATGCACAATCTCATATTGGCTCTATTCACACTGATAATGGAAAATAATACACTTCAAATGAATTTGAAAACTATCTTTGCCAACATCGGATCAAACATCAAACAATTGTGCCTTATAATCCACTACAGAATAGAGTAGCTAAAATAATGAATAGGAAAATCTTAAATATGGTGCACTCCATGATGTTTTTCAAAAATGTAAAATTGATGTTTTGGGCTAATGTAGTTCTATGTGTTGTATATGTAAATAATATATGTCCATCTAATGCTATTAGAAACAATACTCCTTATGAAATGTGGTATAGGCACATTCCTTCGGTAAATCATCTCAGGGTCTTTGGTTCCACATGTTATGCCTTGATACCAAAGTTACATAGAAACAAACTTGGTGTAAGAAGTCGTAAATGTATCCTCCTGGGGTATTCAAACACCTCGAAAGAATATCGTCTCTGTTATTAAGTCGATAAAAGGATTGTTGTATCTAGAGATGTAATTTTCTTGAATCATCTAAAACTGACAATGTTGTTGAGCACCAACTTGATCGCTTCAATAGATTCACAAATGCAAAATCATTTCAAGATTTTGATAATCAGATTCCACATCTTGAAGGTGGGATTCTTATACTAGATCAACATGTGGAATCTTCTTCTGAAGCACTCTCTACCCCGCATGAAACTCCAACAACGGATGATACTTTGAGTCATGTGATTGACAGAATTGGGAGACTCAATATTGATTCAGTCCCAACTGTAGGTTTTAACCCCGTACATAAATCACCTACATACGAATTATAAAACACAGAAAATAAACAATGCGATAACATAACACATAAAACACATATACACAGAGATTTTCCCCTTGATCCTAAAACTGGGACTACCAGCTTGATTTTTCATTATGTTCCTTTCAATGTTATAATACATATTTATACATGTCGAAGCATCCAATACCATGGACACAAAAACATCGCGTCCAAAACCATGGACCGAAAAACCATCGCGTCCAAAAACATGTGCAAAAATCATGCACAACAGTATAGGTGGGTCTACCCAACCTAACCCATAAAGCGCAGTTACCTGCACCCCTCAAATCCCCTGTGACAACCCTGATACGCAATCAGCGCAACGAAGGGGGGGCTCCGCTCCCCATCTAACCCCCCGGTTAACTATGTGGGCTAGGAATGGAAAGAATATAACACAACCCAACATTCTCCCACTTGTCTTTTTCTTTCCACAGGGGGCCACAAGAGAGCTTAGTAATTTATCCAACCCTACAATGTCCATTGTTTCTCTACACCAAGAGAAATTCTCTGAGCTCACAAATTTTGTCATTGCATCTGTAGTATTCTTCAAAGTGTCCACCTTTACTAGCAACACCTTTTTGTCTTCCATCATATCCCTCACAAAGTGATACTAAACATCAATGTGCTTTGTCTTTGGATGATATGCAGGGTTCTTTGCCAAGAAAATTGCACCTTGGCTATCATAGTCTATCCTTATAGCTCCCTGTACTAACCCCATACTAGAACACAATCTCTACAACCAAATTGCTTCCTTTCTTGCATGAGTGGCTACCATGTATTCTGCCTCTATAGTTGATAGTGCCACTACAGATTGTTTCTTAGTCATCCAACTAACTGCACCTCAAAATAGGTTAAACACATACCCACTTGTAGATCTTCTCTAATCCAGATCTCCAGCCCAGTCTGCATCAACAAAGCCACGAATATCCAACACCTTGTCCTGTCCTGGTCTTCCTTGGTAGCACAAATCATAATCATTAGTGCAATGCAAATACCTTAAAACCTGCTTCACTGCTATCCAATGCTCCTTTCCTAGTTTTGACATAAACTTGCTCAATACTCCCACTACATGTGCAATGTATGTTCTAGTACAGACCATTGCATACATCAAGATACCAACTGCACTTGCATATGGAACAGGGGACATGTCCTCTTCCTCTTCTTGTGTCTTGGGACACTGTTCAATAGATAACTTTAAACCTACAGAAATAGGAATCTTCACCAATTTACTATCATGCATATTAAATATCTACAATATTGTCTCGACATACTTCCTCTAGTTTAACGAGAGCTTTCTCTTTGCCCGATCTCTTTCAATTTCCATGCCCAAAATATATTTTGCAGCACAAAGATCTTTCATGTCGAATTTGGAGGACAATTGGGTCTTCAAATCCTGGATAAGCTCTTTGTCATTTCCAACCAGCAACATATCATCCACATACAAGACCAAATAAATAAAATGGTCACTAATTAATTTAAAATACACACAGTGATCTGCTTTGCTTTTGGTAAAGCCAAGTCCCCGTATAAATGTATCAAATTTCTGATACCACATCCTTGGTGACTGTTTTACCCATACAAAGACTTCTTTAACTTGCATACCAATTCTTTCTTACCCTTCACTGCAAAGCCTTCAGGTTGCTTCTTGTAGATTTCCTCTTCCAGATCCTTGTGAAGAAATTTTGTCTTCACATCCATCTGTTCTACCTCAAAATCAAAAGCAGCAACAACAGATAAAAGTAATCTAATAGAAGTTACCTTGGAAACAGGAGAAAAAATATCATCAAAAGCAATTCCCGGGACTTGGGAATAACCTTTTTCTACCAACTGAGCTTTGCATTTCTCCACCTTTCCTTCTGCATTTGTCTTCTTCTTGAACACCCATTTGCTTCCAATGGGTTTCCTTCCAGTTTACAACTCCACTAGATCCCAAGCCTCATTTTTATGCAAGGATGCCATTTCATCAACCATGGCCTCTTTCTAGAGTTTTCCATCCTCTGAATCTACTGCTTCCTTCACAGTTCTGGGATCATCATTAGCAATAAATAAAGAAAAAATTGAACAGAAAGTGAATGGACTATACCTTTCTAGCTGCCTTCTTTCTCGAACTGATCTTCTCACACCCGGAGTTTGTGGCTCTTCATCTTCTTATTACTCCTTTGTTGCAGAGTCTGATTCTTCCTCATTTAGCTCAAACTCTATCTTCTCAGGTTCCTTTGGTTGGACTTCATGTTTAGTAACATCTTTCACCTCTCTGAACACCACATCTCGGCTATACACAAGTTTCCTTATTACTGGGTTCCAAAGCTTATAACCATTTAAACCATCCTTATACCCAATAAAGATGCACTTTTCAGATTTACTATCCAACTTGGTTTGTTTCTCCTTTGGAACATGTACATATGCACCACATCCAAATACCCTCAGATGTGAAAGAGAGGGTGTTAACGGATAAATTCCCCTAGGGTCTTGGGTCACTACCCTAGCAGAGCAGGGTTTATCTATAAAGAAAAACACACATTCCACATAGCCATGATGCTAATATAAACAAAATACGCGAAGAAGGGTGCACCTGGGGGTCCTTCGTTTGGGAAGATCCAGCTAGGGTCCAAACCCTCTTGGAGTTCCTTTTAGTCCTTCAACCTGCAAAACAATCAATTCCAGAAAGTAAAACAGTATATTGACCGAGCATCATAAAGAAATCATCTTCATAGCATACTAAAAGGTAGTTAGTTATACAATTAAAACAACCATTCATATGTGAATCATAACATTGATATCATAAACATGAAGAAGATTTATATCAGGAACAAGACAAGTGTTTCTTTTATTATAGATAACTAAAGTCCAGAAAGGAATGGTTTCATCTGAGTCTTCCTTTCGTAGGCTCCAAGCAGAACCGTCCTCCGGATTCGTCCAGTCTCAAGACTTCAACAAACTCCTTCCATGACTTACTCCAAGATATCTCAAGTAGTAGAAAGACATCATAACACAAGGAAACAAGGGTTTCTTGTAATGGGGGAAGTGCTGGAAACACAAGGATCTTCAGACCTGGTTAGGGATAATCTTAGCAGAGTGACCTTTCTCTATCTCTTCTCTTCCTTTAGGCCTTCCCATTGAAGCCTTTTATACTTATCCCAAAGTAGTTTTTTAGTTGGGAATTCATTGGGAACAGTTGGGCCACATGCACTAATAGGTAATCAACAGGTAAAACCCGTGATCTCAACCCGAAATTAAGTGTTTTAAGACATATACGTAGGTTGCGTATACACAGACCCATGTACACACACGTTTAGCTCAGGGCAATGTCACATATAGGTAGTAAAACACTATTTTTTAAATATTTAGACCAAGTCTGGAAGGAGGGTTTGCCCTAGGCCATGAGTGCGGCATCACAAACATCAAGAGTGAGATTTGGAGGTATAACAGAGGGTTTCTTACCAGTCCATACCTCTTGTGGAGTTTTATCCTCCAATGTTGATGAAGGTGATGTATTGACTAGGTAACATGCTATCTCCACCGCCTCTACCCAGCATTCCTATCCTAACCTGGCACCACTGAGCATGCTTCTTGCCCTTTCCATCAATGTCTTTTTCACTCTTTATGCAACTCCATTTTGCTGAGGTGTATATGGAGTAGTCTTCTACCGTGTTATACCACACTTCCTACAGAATTCTTAAAATTCCTTACTGCAAAACTCTCCACTGTTATCTGTCCTCAACACCTTTATGTTCTTCTCTATCTCATTTTCTACTAGAGCCTGGAATTATTTAAACCTATCAAAGACTTCAGATTTCTTCTTAAGGAAATATATCCATGTATTCCTTGAGAGGTCATCTATAAATGATACATAGTACATAGACTTACCTAGTGATGGAACCCTCACAGGTCCAAACACATCACTATGCATGAGATCTAATATATGTTTCACCCTCTTACAACCAGAGGGGAAACTCACCCGATTTTGCTTCACATATACATAGTTTTCATAGAAATTAAAATCCAGAGAGCTATTACTCATACCTTCTACCATAAATTTACCATGAAGTATTCGAAGGCCCTTCTCTCCATTATGTCCAAGCCTTTGATGCCACAGCATGGTCTTCTCTCCAGAGACCACTAGATTTTCTACTCCACTTTCAGGAACCACAGAACTATTGCACCCATCAAAAACCATGCTACCTTGCATCTTATATAGAGTTGCAATCCAAACTCCCCGCATTAATACGACTGCTTCCCGAGCCATCTTGCAGGTATCCTTCACGAACACTATTTTTACACCTACATCATCCAACTTGCTTATAGAAATGAGATTTCTAGCCAATGCAAGAATATGTAAAACACCCGAAAGTGTTCTAACCCTTCCACCTTACAACTTCAACTTTACTTTTTTGCGACCACCACCGTATTTCTCATACTCACAGAACCACTCTCTATGGGGAGTGAAGTGAAAGGATGCACTTGAGTCAATTAACCATCCCTCATGATCTACATGTGTACTTGAAGAAGCCAAGTACACATCCCCGCCTTCATCTGAGCTGGTTTTCACCTCTATAGAAGGAGCATCATCAGATCCCTTTCCTTTATCAAGAACTTTAGATTTACACTCCCTCTTGTAGTGCCCTTTCTTTCCACATTTCTAGCACACCACCTTTACAAGTTTTCCTAGAGATTTAGATCTCCCTCTAGATTTAGATCTCCCACTCAATGACTTTTTTTTTTTTTTATGTTCTCGGACTATCCTCATACAGACAAGGCATCACTATTCTAGCTCTCCATATTTTTCCATCTCATCTCCTTCGTCAGTAAGGATGAGACTATTTCATCAAGCCACAAGGCAGTTGCATTGCTACCTATTGTAATAACGAGACTATCCCATGAATCTGGTAGAGAACACAACAAACTGATGCACTTATCTTCATTTGAAATTTTAATATCAACAGATGCTAACTGACTTACCACAGTATTAAATGCATTCAGATGCTCTATCATCAAGTCTCCATATCGCATCCTCAAGTTATATAGCTTTTTCCGTAAGAACAGATTATTCACCAAAGACTTAGATTGGTACAAAGTCCCTACTTGTCCTAGAAAGCCTTTGTTGTAGCTTCCCCTGATACATTCAACAATACTTAATCTGAGACACACAATCATATTGTGCTCTTTGCCTTCCGATCCAACTTCTTCCATTCTTCATCAGATACTCCCGTTGGTTTAGTACCCGGATCTACCACGATCCACTGATCTTTATCCACCAATAGATCCTCCATCTTGAGTTTCCACAACTCAAAACTCTGACCATTAAATTTCTCGATCTCTATCTTTCCACTACTTTCCATCTTCTTTCACCACCAAAATCGATCTCACAGATCTCCCATTGAACAGGGTCTACCGCAGGCCCGAGCGAAGCCCCTCAGCAACAAAGGTGTCCACTTGAAGCCCAAACAACTATGATACCAAATGTAGATTTTAACCCTGTACAAAAATTACCTGCATACGAATTCAAAAACATAGAAAATAAACAATGAAAGAGAATAACACATAAAACACATATACATATAGATTTTCCCCTGGATCCCAAAACCAAGACTACCAGCTTGATTTTTCATTATGTTCCTTTCAATGTTATAATACATATTTATACCTACCAAAGCATCTAATACCATGGACCGAAAACCATCGCGTCCAAAACCATGGACCAAAAAACCATCACGTCCAAAAACATGTGCGAAAATCATCCACAAAACCATAGGTGGATCCGCCCAACCTAACATAGGTTCCAAAACCAAAATTTTCTGGGGCATTGCCCCGGACCCCATAGAGTGGGTTTACTTGCACCCCTCAAACCCCCTGTCACACCCCTGCTATGCAATCGGTGCAATGAAGGGGGGCTTCGCCCCCCTCTAACCCTCGATTAACTACGTGGGTTAGTTGTGGAAATAATATAACACAACCCAACACCAACTCAATCAACAAAGCAACTCAGACCATCTTAGAAAGGTCCCCCAAAGTAGTTGAGAAAGACTCTTCAAAGTGTTCATCCTGATGAGGTTGGAAAGAGAGGAACTAGAAATTCAACTCGGAAAAATGGACGTGATGTAAATGACTCTGATTCACCTGTTGATATGGATGTTTCTTACGATTGTGAATTGAATTTGTCTACAGATTTTGAACCAACTTCCTTCAAAGAAACTACTTCTCATGATGAATGGAAAGAACCAATGAAAAAGGAGTATGATGCCTTCATAAAGAATGGCACTTGGAAGTTGGTTGATCCTCCATTGGGAACCAAACCAAGTAGCCACAAGTGGGTCTACAAGAACAAATATAAATTTGATGTCTCACTTGACAAGCACAAATCTAGGCTTGTGGCAAAAGGTTTTGCACAGAAGTAAGGGATCGATTATGAGGAGACTTTTGTCCCCACAGCAAAATGGGCTACCATTAGGACACTCTTTTCCCTAGCAGCTCAGAATGGTTGGAAAGTCCATCAAATGGATGTAACATCTGCTTTCTTGAATGGAGATCGAAAAGATAATGTTTTTATGTCCTAGCTTGAAGGATATGTTGTAAAAGGACATGAACATAAAGTATGTAAACTTGTGAAATCCTTGTATGCCCTCAAACAAGCACTGCGAGCCTGGTATGAAAAACTAATTGATCATCTTTTGAAAATCAATTTCAAACATTATGACCTTGTGGTATATGTAGATGATCTTTCGATGATAGGGGAAAATGAGAGCTACATTGCATCCATAAAGAAGGAATTGAGGAAAGGTTTTGAAATGACTGATTTGGGCTATGTTCATTACTATCTTGGTATTGCAGTAACTCAACATCTGATGTCCATATTCCTTTCTCAAAAGAAGCACATTAGAGATCTCTTGAACATGTTTGGCATGATTGAATGAAATCCTCTCACTACACCAATGGAACAAAACTTAAATCTCACATCCATTGAAGGAAAAGAATTTGAGGATGTAACAAAGTATAGACAGTTTGTAGGAAGTATCAACTACCTGACTACTACCGGACCAGACATTTTGTTTGTTGTTGGAATCCTCTCTAGGTTTATGCAAAAGCCTTGTGAGGGACATTGGTCTGCTACAAAAAGAGTTCTAAAGTACTTGAAGGGAACTCAAGACTTTGGAATCAAGTATACACAGATGGGCGACTTCACCTTGATTGGATACTCTGATTCAGACTTCGATGGAGACAAAGAAATTGGGGTATCTACTTCAGGTTATGCTATAAGTCTTGGATCAAGAGTTGTCTCCTGGATATCACACAAATAATCAGTTCCAGCACATTCCACAACAGAGGTAGAATATGTGGCAGCAGCGAAGGCAACAAAAGAAATTGTGTGGCTCAGGAAAATTCTGGAAGATTTGCAAGTAAAACAAGTACAATCGACTCCACTCATGATTTAAAATACCTCAGCAATAAATTTGGCCAAGAACCCAAAGTTCCATGATCGAACAAATCACATATATACAAAATATCATCTAATTCGACAACATGTTGAGGCCAAAACAATCCATCTTCGCCATTATCCCACTAATGAGAAGATTGCAGACATCTGCACCAAAGTGCTTGGAAGAGAAAAGCTTGAAAGATTCAGAATGATGCTTGGACTCACCAACATCCCTTTAGATTAAGCGAGGGGATGTTGACACCTAATCATAGGGATTGGGTAAACAACTGTAAATAAGTGTAAATAAATAATAGAGGAAATAGAGAGTCATCTGGAGATGAAACTAAACAGTCACTTCCTCTTCTATATAATAATAGACAACCTAAATGAATAATACAATTTCATCTGAGGAGTTACCTCCTGGTCTGACAAATTTGATGGAATGCTAACTCATAAGAACTCTAATGATCACAAACTTGAAAATGCTAAGGAATTTTGAATCCAGTAGAGTGGATACTACTAAGTAAAGAAAACTAATTGGCTCCTTGACGTATCTCTTGAATACTCAGATAGACATATGTTTTGCAGTGAATGTTCTCAGGCAGTTTCAAATGGAGTCTAGACATGATCATTGGATAGATGCCAGGCATACACTAAGATATCTACAGGCAATCGTCCAATACTGTGTGAAGTACAAAAAGGGAAAAGATGTTCATCTAGAATGATTTACTAATTTCGATTGGGGAGGCAATGAGAAGGATGGAAGAAGTACTACATGAGGATGTTTTAGCCTAGGATCCTTCATGGTTGCTTGGATGAGTAGAGAGAAAGAGATAGTGGGTTTGAGTAGTGTTGAGGTTGAGTACATTGCAACTTTTGAAGTAAGCAGGGAAGCGGTCTAGTTAAGGAAAATGTTATCTGATCTACTTGCAAGACCGTTGGACCCTACCATAATACATTGTGATAATCCATTGGTATAAGAATATCTAAGGACCCGATATTTCACATAAAAACAAAGGACATAAACAACAAGTACCACTACATTCGAAATTTGGTACAAGATGGTGTGCTAAGGCTGGAGTATATCCCCATTCATGATCAAACTGCTAATATTTTTACAAAATCTCTTCCTAATAAGAAGCTTGTGTATTTTAGAGGCAAACTTGGATTTGTTGACATATCTTCCGTAGTTGATAGGGAGAGATAGACACAACATTCTTGTCTTCATTTTGGAAGAAAGAATGGACGATTGAGTAATCATTTGGCATCTGATACTCTTTGAGGATATGGTAGGGCATCCAAGATAAGAGTAGGTAAGAAGACTGATATTCTTTGATGGTTGGGAACCCAAGATAAGAATACTCCGAGAAGGTCATACTCAGTGAACACCCAAGTGGGTATGTAACTTGAGAGATAATGACGAAGGTGTCTATAACCATTGGTCTCACAAACATTGTGCTCTAATCTATTAAGAGATATAATTGTTAGTCAAGGCCTTGCTATGTAAAAATGTTGGTTATGATGATTCTATACAGATGGATTACTAGTCCGACTCTTCTTATGAGATCTCTTCATTATTAAGAATAGCCATGTACCATTTATAAATACCTCCATAGTTCAGAGGGAGTGTTGAAGAAAGTGTAACTAGGTTCGTTCTTCATAAATATGAAATGTACTTTTGATTCTTGTATCTTGTAAAAGCAATAAAAATGATTATTATTATTATTATTGAGCTTGGGTTTCTTGCCGAAGAATTTGTTGTAAAGGTCAAGCACTAATTGAAAGTGCTTCTAGGGTTGTCTTATGTGAAGAAGTCAAATAGGGACATTTTCATAATACGAATACCTCATTAGGCATCTTGTTAATTGTAAAACGATTTTTTTTTGTATTCCATTGATCCTTCCAAGACCAAGTTAGCCTGCCAGCCTGTTAAGTCGGCTTAGAAGTTAGAATTCATACCCTTGGGAGGCCTATATATAGGAGGCAGTTCGAACTCATTCGGAGATAATCATTTCTCTCTGTCTGTCAAGAGAAGGAAGAAGCAGAAAAGGATAGTGAAGAAGGCACAAGAAGAAGAATACGTGTTTTGGGTCTCTCTCTCTCTCTTTCTCCACATGAGGAAAGAACAAGGTTGAAACCTTGTAGCTTTTCTCTAGGGTTTCCACAGTCTACGTAGGATTTCTTTGTGAGGGTTCGATCCGATGAAAAGGGGCTAGAAGAAGAGCCAACAATGTCTCCTTCTTGATCGAGAAGTCAAATTAGGTCAAGAAAGGCAGTTGGAGGGAAATAAGAAGTAGCTCTTAACACACGTGTAAAGTAGCAGTTGTTGATGGGGAACGAAGTTGCATATCTACAGTTAGAGCCGAAAATTGGTGGCTAGAGTTTGAATAAGTGTTGTCGAAAGAGATTTTGTTGGGTTTGGAAAGTAGTAAAGAAAGCACATTATTGAGCAGTTTATATTGGTCTTGAAAGGACTTCAATGTTGGTCAAAGGTCTTGGTATTCGTCAATAAAATATCTATAAGAAGAGATTGAAGGATTTTCGTCTCAAGAGGAGGGGTTTTTCCCTGGCTTGGAGCCGACATCTCTTGTACTTGTATCTTATTGATCTTCTTGTTTTGGTAGTTGTTTGATGATTGAAGAACACACTATAATAATAAGAAAGAAGCTAATCTTTATAAGTAAAAAGACATCAGAACCACTTATCATAGTTAGAAGAATCATCAATGTTATCTTGTCGTAGATTGGTCAACATAAAATTCTTGTCATATTATTATAAAAGATTTTGATTGTAAAATAAGTCATATTTTTTAGCATGTGGTATTGATAAGCCATGGTATTGGCCCATGGTATTGTAACAAATCCTATTTACTAGCTAATATTACATGTGGTAAAGTGGGGGTGAATATCAATGGTTAA
Organism: Pinus taeda; assembly: GCA_000404065.3. Taxonomy (NCBI): domain Eukaryota; kingdom Viridiplantae; phylum Streptophyta; class Pinopsida; order Pinales; family Pinaceae; genus Pinus; species Pinus taeda. The sequence continues at coordinate 17,586 of APFE030058226.1, forward strand.
GAATCTTGTTATATTGTTATAAAATATTTTGGTGGTGAAATAAGTTTTTTTTTTTTTGATGTGGTATTGATAATCCATCGTATTGGCCCATGTTATGGTAACAAAGCTTATTCACAAGTTAATAACAAAATCAAAATATAACAAATTGAATTTTATTATTTTTATTGTTTTAGTGTTTTATTATTAAGTGGACCAAAATTTAAATGTTTAGGCTCATTATTGGGTTTATATTACTTTTAACATTTTATTTATTACTTTTAACTTTTATTTATTACTTTTAACTTTTCATTATTTAATTGTTTATATACTTACATTACAACCTCCACATCTACCCTATATAACTATAGCACAATTAATGGTTTTGAAATACCTTTATAACAGTGACTTATCTAAAACACTCACCATAAGCACCTAATCTTTCCTAAATTACTATAAAAAATATTATTAGTAATTAGTAAAATTTAAAAATAACAAAAATTAAAATTAAAATTAAAATTTTCCCTTTAAATATTGAGAAAATAATAATAATAATATAACATTTAGCTTTCTTTTTTAAAAAATTATAATTCCATTCTTTTAAATAAAAAACTCTTTTAAAATAAGCTTCTCACATTGTTTTCAATTAAAACTACTCCTAAAAAGAATGAAAAAATATACTTACTAATAATATTTAAATTTCATTAATTTAATTCCATAAATATTGAAAAATAATAATATTATTAAAATAATTAAAAAAAATAAAAAAAAAATATATAAAAATAATAATAATTTATTTTATATTTTATAAATAAATAAATATAAACATGTTTTAATCCTTTTCTTTACTCCAACCCCAAACCCCTCCCCAAACCCCTCCATTCCTCATCCTAGGTTAAATCCTTGCTATCTTATTTCAAACCCACTATTAGTTTGCGATATTATCAAAATTTAACAATCTCATTTCAAACCCACAACATATTATTAGTTTATGATATTGTCCAAATTTATGTGATTTCCAAAATCACAATTAATTACAAAATATCATTTTACCCGATCTCCAAAACCATCAATTCCCCATCTCATCCCAAACCCACACCATATTATTATTTTATTATATTATTAAAATTTATTCAATTTCCAAAATCAAAACTGATTGAAAAATATCAACTTACTCCCCAACTCCAAAACACTGCTTCCTCATTGAATTCTTAACAATCCCATCCCATCCCAAATTATCACCTTACTACCCAACTCCAAAATGCTCAATTCCTCATTCCTCGTTGAATCCTTAACCATACCATACCATACCATCCCATGCCAAACCCACAACATATTATTATTTTATCAAAATTTATGACATCACGACGGATTGGAAATTATGACATGTAAATCTCTTTTGGGTTGCATTGATATGCTTACTTTTAGGCATGGAAGAGTGATATGTGAGAAACTTTCCGTCTCGAGTATGAATGTAACCGAATAGAGTAAAGAAGCGTCGGCGAGATGGGGTTACCCTCATAATTATGAAACTATGACTATAAATAAACAACTCTTCATTCCCAAATTCAGAACATCTTCCATGATTGATCTCGTCACGTAACAAATAAACAACTTTCTTTTCATTTAATTTTATCTTCGAAATGGAAAACGAAACACAAAGATCAGGAGAAGGGCCCAGCAGGAGCAGGAACAGATCAACATCAGCAGAAAGGCGCAGGTGGAGTAGGAGCAGATCAAGATCGACAACACCTGCAACTCCTCCTCCCGCTGATCATAATAATGTCACTCACAATGAGTTAACAGATGCGAATAATGATGATCTGATTGAATTCGTACAAACAGACAGAGGTGCAGAGGAGCAGTTGCGACACGCAACTGTAACTGTGGAGCCGTTGCCTCCCACAACCAGAGACAGAGTTGCTGAGTCTCAATTGCCAAACACAGTTCCAACGGAGGAGCGGTTGAGCGTAATGGGGTTGCGTAGAATAAGCATTTCAGAGGAGCATATCAGCGATGGTAATAGTATAAGTTCAAGTTGCCCAATTTGCCTTATCGATTTTCAATTGGGGGAGGAGGGTGTCTCTCAAATGCGTTGCGGCCACATCTTTCATAGCTTTTGTATTTTCAGATGGCTGCAATCCCGAGATAGTTGTCCAGTCTGCCGCCGCAGGTTTCGGTTTCGTGATAGTTGTCGAGTCTGCGGCTGCATGTTTCGTGTCAGACGACGTCGACGTTCTTAATTATTGTACTAAGCAGAATCAAATTTGAAGGACATGGTCGTTATATTTAAGTTGAATTTACCTAAGTTAAATTTATGTAACCCTTGCGGGTTGAAGAGTTGAAATGAATAGTTTTATGGTTTTTAAAAAGTTTAAATATAAAGTGATTATTTTAATGGTTTTAATTTTTTTTAAATATAGAACGATTATTTTCATGGTTTTTTTTTATTATTATAGAAGGGGATCAAAATTGATTTGACATTGTAGTTTAATTTAGGGTTTTACCCACTTACGGGTTGAATGGACCAAATTATTTGGATTTTTTATCAAAAAGTGATATGAATTTATTTCATTGTGAAGCCAAGCTTTTTTCTAAAATAAGATTAATATCATATAAAATAAGATTAATATCATATATATTGTATTGTAATTAATGAAGTTTGAAGATGAGTAAAATTATAGTTTATGGGTTATTTTAAATTAAATCTTTAAGATAAATATTAATCTAATATATAGATGTCATTATTTTACTTTTTTATTTATGAAGAATTAGTATGTGCATTGTAATATTGTATAATGATCTAAATATGAGGAAACAACATGAGTGGATACCACTTTGCTTTTTAAATCAACCCTCAACCTTTGTGTCAAGTTCCCTCATTAGAAACTTCTGTTGAATATGAGCCAATGAAGAGAGCTTTTGTTTGGTGAACAAGTAGCCATGGGTTTGTGAATGGCTCATAAGAAAGTGTTGTGCAACGAAGATAAGGGTTTTTTCTAGTTGCCCATAACTGCAGGTTTATGAATGATCCAAAACTGAGTTGGTGATGACAATCTTAGTGAAGGGTTTTGTGTCTTTAACCCATAACCATGATGAACAAAGTCCCGAGAGAAAAATTAACCTATAATGTTTGTCGGTAGACTGAGACTAACAATATGAACCTCAAGATATTTCACTGAGAGTATGCCAAGCTCACATGGGTAGAGCATGTTGTGAAGCCCATAGGGAGTGAGAATGACCATTGGATCTTTTATTGGAATGTTTGCAATCTTCATCTCCATGGAAATTGTGATGATTAGTAAAGCCATTAATATGCCTTGTAAATTGTGACACTATGTAGTGTGAGGTACACAATGTTGTAGTATTATTATTATTTTTAATGTGAATGGTGGGCTTTGTTCAAATATGCTTTCGTGTAGCAGCTAAAAATCCCACCTAATTGCGTTTATTTAATGAAATTTTGTAAATGGGGTTTAAACCCCTATACTCAAATACTTGTACATTTATGGGTTTATGAGGCTCAAACCAAAATTGAAAAAATTTATGCCAAGGAAGTGAAGTGATTAGGACAAAGGACCTTGATTTAGATTTTCACATGTATTCTAGAACATGGTAATTACAATATCACTTCCTGGTTTATTTGTTTTGCACTCTAACTCATGGAGTGACTCGTTATGTAGTTTCTTAGTAATTCTCTTGTGTTCCATGAAACCATTTTAATTTTCCATTAAATGAGAGAGGAAATACACAATGATGAAACATTGGAAGGGTGAAAGTATTTACTAATTGCAACCATTAGATTACACAACTATGTTCTTTGATATGTGTGCCACATTTGGAGTTGGTTCACTTATTAAAATTTAAATTGGTACAAGAAAATTGGATAGAAAAATTAATACCATATTTATCATTTCCATGGCCATTTACTTGTAGAGTAGAATGGTTGATGAAGAAGATCACACCTAGGAATTATGGTAGGCCTTGCATAAGAGCATAGAACATAATGGCATTAATTCTAGTCAACTGCTAGAATTATAATTTTGATCCACATTATCAATTCCCTTGATTTTTCTCAGTACATTCTTGTCATTTTTTAGGTTTCCTCTTTTAATTAGATTGTTGGGTTTCCCTACTAAACATACATGCCACACATGTAGAATAATTTTAGCGATATCTATCAAGACCAATGTAAGCCTCTATCCATGCATGGCTTGATCTTAGCTACAAAATAGTTCATTAAATATATGTGCATAATACTTATGGTAATATTCAGTTGAAGAAGATATTCAAATCCCCTGAAATTCTAGTGGATGTTATCTCTCACAAGGAGAAAGGAACTTCCTGATTAGTGAGTCCAACTCCACATCCAAGTAATAATATTCCAATAATAAGCATGATAATATCTTTCACTACAATATTGAAGGTGATTCTAGCAAGCAAGAATATGTTATAAATAAACATTGACTTGTAGAATGGGAATAATTAGAGACACCTCTAGAATTTTGGGAATGACTACAACATTAACAATCTGATTGTGTTGATGATTGACACCACTTGAGACAAGGATCATCAAATACTTGCGCTTTCCCTTCACAATGTCTCATTATTAGTGTGTGTACTATTCATATTTTGCAAAAATCTCAATGATTGTAAATGCATTCAAGTAACCCAAAAAGCTTAGAAGGAGGCACAAAAAATTCATTATGGTGTAAATGTTAAAAACCTTAAGGCTTTGAAATAATCAATAGGAATTAAAATATGGAAAACCTTAGTAGGCCTCAATAGCCAAGAATGCTATAAGAAATTCTTGTTACACACTTCACCTATCGAAAAACACTAGAATCATAAAGAATACCCAATGGCTTCATCCAAGCCCAATTTCTATGGAGTCATAACTAGCTCAGATGTCACAAACTTAGATCTTGGGGCTAATATTTGAGAGGGTTGACTGTAGTGAGAGGGAGAGAGAAGAGACTCAACAAAAAATATTTGTTGAAACTATTCTAAAACAAACATTGATAACAATACACACACTGAATACATCACAACATATGAAGATAAAGATAACTCTTACTTAAATGAGAAAAAAACCTTTAGAAGTGTAATATTTATCCTTTTGAAAGGTGAGGCCCATTATTTACAAAATTTAAGATATCTTCTTGAGTTGAGTTAGATCGTTCAATGCAGTTGGTAAATACAACTTTCCATTCAAATCATATAATCTTATATATTTACAATTGGTATTAAACTAGTTATTGGCTTTAGGGAGACACCTTTTTGGTTAAGAGTTCACTTATATTAGTTCTAAGATAAACCTTAGTATTGTCGTAGTTTTGTAGAGGTGATTCTTATGATGGAAAAAAATGGCTGGAAATTTGAAAACATAGATCTAATGGGAAATTTTTGAAGTGGTGAAATGTCATGATGGAAGATAATTTGGTAGACAAATATCAATTAATGTGGATCTAGGTAGTGCAGCTATGGGAAAGTCAAAAAAATACTAGACAAAGCAGAATTAAAAGGCAGAGAGCATAATCTAGTAGTGTCTCTTAGATTTAGTATTGTTAAATGTTTCAAGAGAAGATATATCAAGGAATTATGGAATAAGTTAGAGGCTTTGTATTAGTCTAAATGAACCTCGTAAACAAATTTTTACCATGAAAAAATGTGTACAACATACCGATGAATTATGAAAATGAGTTGAATTCTTTCTAAGACAATCTAGAGTAGTTGATAAACATAGATGGATATCTAGAATATTTGCAAGAGATAGTCTTACCTGTGGAGCATTTCTAAGACAGAGGCACAACTATGGGGTAGTTGTAAGGTGTAAGAATTTCACAGGAACATATCAATGATAATATTAGCATCACTTCAAGCTACCCAATTTTCCATATCAATTTTGAATTCGAGGAGGATGATGCCTCTCAAATGCAGTGCAACCACATTTACCATATCGACTACATTTCCATGTTGTTGGGATACTGGAATACATGTTTAATGTACCTTTGTGAATTCCCCTTTGTACCCTTTTTTTCCAATGTGGGCTTTCAAAGTCACATATCTTCTCATCCATGAAGAGTTTGACTAGGCATGATATACCATTAAAAATGTTTGAGAGAGAACTATCCAACCATTCCATCTATACATTCATTTGAAGATCATATCTTCAACAACATTTTGATAAAATTCCAAGTCACTTTGTCATTGTTGATGTGATTTTCAGAGCATGATAACACTATATTTAAAATTCTCCTTCCTGTGACATACCTTCATGATAACACTATTTCAGCATTCTCCTTCCTTTAACATACCTTCACGATAAAACTACATTCAATAGTTTTGTCCTTTGACATACCCTTTGACATCAATGAAAATGGTTGTTATCAATGACAACATTATGTCCAACAATCGCCTCCTTTTTCATTGATGGCAACACCACTAAACATTGATGATCATTATTGGAAATAAAATGAACTACCTTTGTCAAGTTGTTGGTAACTCTTCTTGTGAAGTTGCTTGTAACTTCCCGTGTTAAACTATAAGTCCAAAATATGCTTTATGCTTCAATGTATTTTCTCCCTCCCCTTTAAACATCAATTGCAAAGGGATTGATTGAAGGTGTCTTGTCATGAATGCTAAATAATTGTTCCTCTATGTTTGCATGGTCCTATTCCTTTTACCAATGAATTTATTGGGCTTGGATATTGGTTGGAATGACCCATATGACTCATTGTAACTTCTAATTTGGTGTTTGTAAGCTTCATAAAATCATATATTTCTAACATAATCATAAGTTCTACAATCAATTATTAGTTAAATCATGATGAAAATTAATATCATTATTATTATCATTTTTAAGAGTAATGAGTGCATTCCACTAGGCATGATCAATAACTTTGTAGAAAAGGCCACTATTCTAGGTGGTAAAACCAATATTTCATAAGCTAACCAAGGGCCAACATGTCTTTAGAGACTTGAACCCACACTACTTTGGACATAGATCATGAACCATACAACTTGAGCTAAGCTCCTTTGACGATTATTATTATTATTATCATTATTTCGGGGAGAGACACTACACATCCAAGTATGGAGTTGTTCTCACATAATGTTACATTTAAAGATAATAAAATAATATTTACATTTGCAATTTGTCAAATAAAAAAATAGTAATAACAACAAAAATCAATGTCAATCATAAACAAAATAATTCTATTTCTACCTTAATTTTACATCCAAAAAACAACACTTTGTGAGAGAGATGTAATTCCTTCACTACATAAAATGGATTTGAAAAATTACATGTAAAAATGATACTATTGATATTATATGATTGAGTTAAGAGATTCATTGTACAACCCCATAAGATGGTGATGTGTAATTTTGTGCTCAATGTAGAGTTGACAAGTGTCATTTTTGAAATAAAAATAAAATATTCTTTAAATTAAAGAAATTAAAAAAAATATTATACAAAATTTGTGTATTTACTTAAAAGTATTGTAAAACATATTCAGAGTGATGCTGTAATTTTGTGCGTGAATGTAGAGATTGACACTTGTTTCATTTTCTAAATTAAAATAAAGTATTATATATATATATATATTATTTATATATACAAAATTTGTATTAGTTTTACTTGAATTATTATTGTAAAACAAATTCCCACTCTAACTATGTTTGAGGTTTTATTAGTTGTTGATATTAGAAGGAGCAGGATATATGGTAGAAATATTTAACTTTCACTGAGTTATAAATAAAATATTT
>APFE030058226.1:25876-36777 GCA_000404065.3 Pinus taeda
ATGAAATAAGATAATTTTATATGTTTTAAAATGCTTCTAAATTAAGTAAAACAATAAACCAAATAGAATTGATATTATTTATATTTTCATATTTAAATTGAATAACTAAACCAACCATTTTAATATCCATCTTAATTAATTTATTTTAATATCATCTTTAATTTTTCTGTATTTCAGTGTGTTACTTCAGTCCTGCCTCTCCCTGATGACAAACTATACCAGCAAAAAGTTTTGTCATGTGAAATTCAATTGGCTCATGCCTTGGCTGGGAATTCCGCTCCAATGGTACTCAGATCTGGTCTATCGAGCTGCGGCCTTACGTAGCAAAATCTGTGGCTCTTCCTTCATTATGGTTGGGAGTTGTGGTGAATCATGGACACACAGCTATTGAAATAACTTCGGAGCAAAAGAAGAGCTGTCACCCAAGCGGCCAGGATAACGGAGGGTGCTCTATTGGGTGATATTGTGTTCTTTTAAGTTTGCCTCCATCTTTCTGGAAGCGAAATTGCTCTCTCTCCATGTCAATATGGATGACGCATTTGATGAGATTAAAGAGGAAATTCATCAGCTTAGTGACCGTGTTTTACAGCTTGAGGTCTTGCTGCCTACGGGTGTCAGGGTGAATCATGGACACAGATCTAATGAAATAACTTCGGTGCAAAAGAAGAGTCGTCACCCAAGCGGCCAGGATTACTGAGGGTGTTCTTCTGCGTGATTATGTGTCTTCTGTAGTTGCCTAGGATGTAGTTTAATTATTCTCCATACATATTGTATGTTACCATGTAAATGTAAGCTTTTGTAGAATTTACTATCCTACTGTTTTTTTTATATAAATTCGACTGGTATTATTAAAATTTGTAAATTCTTTACTTGTGATGCTAAAATTTTAGTAATTTTGATGGTAGATGTAAGGGTTTGGGTCCTTTATCTACTTTTATTAATATAAAACATGCTAGGCATTTTTTTTGGGAAGTCTTATTGCTGAATGGAATGGTTCTTTTCCCATCTGGAAGGAAGCCGATCATATCAGCATGCCAGAGCACATCGCCTCTCTGTGGAACTACATTAAAATCCGCCTCAGGAACTCTGGCATCTTTCGTTCAAAGGAGCATGATGTCCTCATCTCGAAGAGTTCTAAGATGTTGTATGAGGTCCAAGTAAAGGATGTTTATAAATATTTGATTTGCATTGTTCCTTCTCGGCTCAAGCCATCCTTCCTAGCCATTTTATGGAAAACTGGTTGCCCCTTAAAAATGTCCCTGTTTGAGTGGTTGGCTTTCCACAACAGGAACCTTACTTGGGATAATTTGAGGAGACGTGGGTGGCTGGGTCCGGGTATTTGTTTTCTTTGCTGGGCAGAGGAAGAATCCAACTTCCATCTCTTCTTTGCATGCAAAATGACACAGCCACTGTGGTGGAGTCTAGAAAATGCCCATGGTATCCAGCATCTTTCTCATTCCTCGATGGGTGATGCGTTCTTCTGGTGTTGCCTTCAAAAGAAGGCCTTGAGAGCAACTTCATTATTACGATTTGGTGTATTTGGATTTGGCGAAACAAGGTTGTTTTTGACGGGAGAGTCCCCCAGTTCCACGAAATTTTATCTTCCATAGCTTCTATTTATGAAGCAATTCCGTCTCGATCTTCAAAGGCTCCTGTTTTGAATGAAAGTCTGACTCAACCGGATTTGTCTGTCTCTCCGAGAGCTTTTTTCGATGGGGCTCAACAGGAGGGCCTTTGTGGCTGTGGGGTTTTTATCGTGGTCAGTGAAATATGTCACTTTCATCTGTTCTGGAATGGTGGCAGGGGTGGCAGAAGCTGTGGCCCTTGCGGGCCTTCTTCAGTTCTGTTGTTTTCTCGATCTTCAGGATGTTTCCATCTTTGGTGATTCAAAGGTCCTGGTGGAAGGTATATGTGGTAAGAACAGCATCAGGAATCCGCAACTCTCTGGTTGGATGGAGAGGATTTTTTTTCTATGGAACAGATCTAAAGGGGTGTCTATTCAACATATCAAGAGGGACCTTAATCAGGTTGCAGATGAGTTGTCTAAAAATGGTCTCACGATGGATCAAGGCTTGTGGTCCTTACAGGTTGTTTTTGAGGGCTGAGTCTTCTCCATTCAGGATTTCTCCCCTCTTGACTTCTAATCTTTGTTTTTGCTTGCTTCTTCCTTATGGCAGATGTTTGGGTTCTTTTTGTTTTTTGTTGTTGATCCAATGCTTGCAGGGTTTGTTCATATGTGCTTTCTTTTGATTAGATGCTGGTTGCAGCATGTGTCGACAAGCTTTGGCCGCAGTTTCTTCAGGGTTTTAGGCCTCGTTGGTTATGGGTTATGGTTCTCACCATCTTTTTGGCTCTGTTTTATGTTCATCTAGTCTATGTCTCTCTCATGGCTGGCGGCTGGAAAGACCGTCCGTATGGCTTCCGATTTCGTTTATATGCTTTATGTGGTTCGATTTTGTCATCTTTCTGCTTAGTATGATCTAGATGAGATATGGCTCTGTACATTTTGCTCTGTTTATACTTCTTATATAAATACAATTATGTTTTTTCGACTGGAAAAAAAAAAAAAAAAAAAACAAACAAAAAAACAAAAAAAAAAAAAAACGAAAACAAAAACAAACAAACACAAAAAACAACAAAAAAAACAAAAAAAAAAAACAAAAACACAAAAACAAAAAAAAAAAACAAAAACTTGATCTATGGAGTTAAAAAAACATTTCAGTTGTGTAATTAATTCCAATTTCTAGATAAAATTTATGGGACTTTTAAACACATTTATAGTTATTAAAATATTCAATGGGCATGTTAATAAATATTTATATTTAAATTAATAATATTAAAATTTATTGAAAATTATTTATAGGCGAAAATAATAAGGGGACAATGTTAATCTCATAATTTATATTTATATATGTTTAAAACAATAATAAAATAATTAAAATGTGTATATATTTATATTAAAGTAAATGAAAAATTTAATTGCTTATTGTTATAACATTCCAAGTTTTATTATTTTTTCATTGATTTTTTATAAGGGTTAATTTGAGTGGAACAAATATTTGTTTTAATGGCATTTTTTAAGTTGTTAGTACATGTATTTTAGGGGCTTTCAGGGGTTGAATCCATTTATGCATTCAAAAATGCAATTCAAAATTTATATATATATATATATATAATTCATGAGAGAGAGATTCATCTTAACCATCATCTCATCTATCAAGCTCCTAAAGGGACACAATCTTTATTTATGCAATCTTTATTTTATTTATAACTGAGAGTTAAAGTGAAATATTTTTACCATATCTCCTTAGTATTGGATTGTAATATCAACAAAACACCACTCTCACACTCTCACACTATGTTGTAGAACAAGTATAGGTCAATCTTAACCACACTCCTAGAAAGAGATGATAGGAATCAAATCTCTTGAGGTGTGTTAGTGTGAGTCATTTCTCCCTATCACCAATGATCAAATATTCTTTTACCAAGTTTGTTAGTCCCAAGGTCAAACTTTTATCATGTCACTAGGTTTTTAGAATAAACTTTGCTCACTCGTTAGTTTGTTTAGGATTATCTCTATTCTCTCAAAAACGTCATATGTCAGTCACTTACATCACTCAAATGAATGTATCATAATTAAGAGAATATCTTCATCATATGAGTCATCATCATGACCATTTCATTATGTCTAATGTATTCATTAGCTCATTAGGGTTTCAAGGTCCATTTTCATTTCATGCATAAAATCTAGCATAGGACAAGTGATAAGCAACTCTTTTCAATAAAATTTTATGTGATTTCATAACTGCTTCATGGCTAGAGTCTTAAGGTTCCAAAAGAAATAAGTTTCACTCTTCAAAAGGGTAAAAGAATTTTAGATTTCAAATCTCCAAGGTAGTCAAGTTCAAAAAGAGTGAAAGTCATGTTTCGAAAACGGTATGTGGGGCCCATTTTCACTCAAAATAGGATCATGCTATGCCTATAAAATCCCAAAAGTCCCAAACATATTTAGTTTGCATCCTGCCCTCCATAGTTTATCGAACCAGAGGAGGAAGATGAAGACAACCAGCTGGACAATGTACCTAAAGAACTAGTTATCTCGCTTCATGCTTTGGCAGGGATTTCTTCTCCCCGAACTCTCAAAATCAGAGGTTTTATTAAGCATCACCCTGTAGTAGTCTTGATTGATAGTGGCAGTATGCATAACTTTGTCCATTAAAGAGTCACAGAAGCAGTGCATTGTTTCATCAGAGCAGTCTCTAACTTCCAGGTCCAAATTGCTGATGGGGGGACAATGAAATGTGAAGGCCACCGTGAAAATATCAAACTTCAAATGGGGGATTATCAATTAAAGACCGAAATGTTTGCCATACACATGGGAGGGTGTGACATTGTCTTGGGTGTTGAATGGCTCCGCACACTCGGCCTAATCACAATGGATTTCCAGGAGTTATATATGAGCTTTAAGCATAACAACCATGCACATACCCTCTGCGAACTCCAGGCAGATGACCCCTCTATCATCAGCTCACATAAGATGGAAAAATTATTAAAAAAGGGCCACCATGGAGTTATAGCCCAATTTAATGCCATCCAAGCCTTTGAACCTACTTCACTTCATATTCATCCTGAGATGCAACAGATCTTAAAAAACCATCTGCCAATCTTTGAAAAGCCTCATGAGCTTCCACCCTCAAGAGGGGAACATGATCGTAGCATTACTTTGGTCCCAAGGGCCCAACCACCAAATATGTGCCCATATAGATATCCGTTCGCCCAAAATAATGAACTTGAAAAAATCATCAAGGAACTCTTGGAAGCAGGCGCCATTCGTCCTAGCATTAGTCCTTATTCATCACATGTGGTCATGGTGCTCAAGAAAGATGGGGAATGGTGTATGTGTCTATACTTTAGGGCCCTCAACAATTTGACGGTCAAATATAAATTTCCCATCCCGGTTGTCGATGATTTACTGGATGAATTGAATGGGGCTCAATTCTTTACTAAGCTCGACCTTCGCTCAGGCTATCACCAAATTCGCATGAAAGAAGTAGACATTCCAAACACTGCTTTCTGAACTCATGAAGGCCATTATGAGTTCCTGGTCATGCCATTTGGTCTTTCTAATGCCCCATCCACTTTCCAGAGCCTCATGAACCGCCTGCTCAAACCATATCTCAGAAAATTTGTCCTTGTTTTCTTTGATGACATCCTCATCTACAGCCGCACCTGGGCCACACATCTTCACCATGTAGATCTACTCTTGCAACTACTCCGAAATCATAAATTATTTGTCAAGATGTCCAAGTTCTCTTTTTGCATGGAAGAATTTGAGTATTTGGGACACATTGTGGGGCGTGAAGGTGTCAGGGTGGACCCAAAAAAGATCCAGGAAATGCAGGATTGGCCTCAACCAAAGACCTTGAAGAGCTTGAGAGGATTTTTGGGCCTCACAGGCTACTATTGCAAATTTGGCCACAATTATGGTGGCATTGCTAGACCCCTCACTCACATCCTCAAGAAAAATTCATTTCTTTGGAATGCTAAAGCGCAACAACCATTTATAGCTCTCAAACATGCCATGTGTTCCACTCTCGTATTAGCACTACCCAACTTCACCAAATCTCTTGTGATTGAATGTGATGCTTTAGGTACAGGTATTGGGGCAGTCTTAATGCAGGAAGGTCGACCCTTGGCCTTCACTAGCCAACAATTAAGTGGGACAAATCATGGAAAATCTACCTATGAGAAGGAGATGATAGCCATCTTACATGCAGTAGATACCTAGCGACCATACTTATTGGGGCGGCATTTCCAAATCCGCACAGACCATCAAATCCTTATATATTTTTTGGAGCAATGCCTATCCTCGCCACAACAAAATAATTGGCTCGCCAAAATGCTGGGATATGATTACAATATAATTTACAAGAAAGGGCACGAAAATGTCATAGCAGATGTGTTATCATGCCAATTTGAGGAGGAAAGCACTTTGCTCGCAATCTCCCTTCCCATTCCAGAATGGATTGAAGAGACTCGTAAGGAATGATTTTCAAATCCTTTTCTCTCCCAACTCATTAATAAATTGTAGGCGGATCCAAATTGCACAGCAGGATACTCTTGGTGGGATGAGATTCTTCGCTACAAGGACAGAGTTGTGATATCACCAGCATCCACTCTAAAAAGTCACATTTTGGCAGAGTTACACTCATCTCCCTCTGTATGCCATTCAGGCTTTAAGAAGGCTTATGCTCACACTCGACGCTCATTATTTTGGACAAGCATGGCAAAAGACATTCTTACTTTTGTAGCTGAGTGCGACGTATGTCAACACAAGAAAGGAGATACAGTCAAATCCCCAGGAACATTACAGCCATTGCCCATCCCAGCCTCAATCTGGACGGAGGTTTTTATGGACTTCATTACAGGTCTTCCGAAGTCAGATAACAAGTCAGTCATCATGGTGGTTGTGGACAGACTTTCTAAGTATGCTCATTTTTGTGCCCTACCCCACCCTTTTACATCGACTTTGGTAGCTCAATCTTTCATGGACCATATCTTCAAATTGCATGGCATGCCCACTTCCATTGTGTTTGATCAAGACCCGATCTTCACCAGTAACTTTTGGCAGGAACTCTTCAGGCTACAAGGTACCAAACTACAACTCAGTACTTCCTATCATCCCCAAACTGATGGTCAAACTAAAGCAGTCAACAAATGTCTGGAGACCTACCTTAGGTGTTTCACTTCAGAAAAGAAACATCTATGGGTACAGTGGTTACCTCTAGCTGAATGGTGGTATAACACCAACTATCATGCCACCACCAAAATGACTCCATATGAAGCAGTTTATGGTCAACTCCCTCCTTCACCTGCATCTTATATCAAGGGATGCTTGAAGGTACAAGCAGTGAATCAACTCCTACAGAACCGCATAACCATGTTGGCCCACCTCAGAGAGAATCTCCATCAAGCTCAAAACTGCATGAAGCAACAGGCAAATCAACATCGTTTAGAATGCCAATTTCAAGAAGGGGATTAGGTATTTTTGAGGCTACAACCATATAAGCAAACATCACTCAAAGACAAGGGTTGTTAAAAATTATCTCCAAAATTTTATAGACTGTATCAAGTACTTCAGCGCATTGAAAAAGTCGCCTACAAGCTAGCTTTGCCACCCACTGCAAAAATCCATCCAGTCTTCCATGTCTCATGCCTCAAGAAAGTGATTGGGAACCATTGCTGAATTCAAACCAATCTACATGAATTGGATGAAGAAGGGTCAATCTAGCTCCAACCTAAATAGGTTCTTGACACACGAGAATAGCACCTGTGCAGCCGCATGATCAAGGAAGTCCTCGTCAAGTGGAAAGACACCTCTTTGGAAGATGCGACCTGGGAAATAGCCACTGTCCTTCAGCAGTTTTTGCAACTTCATCTTTGAGGACAAGGCTATTCTTATGGGGGAGGGAATGTTAGGGTCCAACCCTAACCCCCTTATTTATGTAATAGGATCGAGTCATAGTTATAGTTAAGTAAAGAGCCAATAAAGCCCATAATAATAATTGTAAGTGGTTGACCCACATTTAAAGAAGGGACCACAGTTAGTTACAAATGGGCCATGTTATTAGATAGATGGTATTAATAAGAACTATGGTATTGACCCATGGTAATACATGTATGAATCCTATACAAAGGATAGAGACTCCTCTCGAGGAGCATCATGTCTTATTTTGTAATTGAGCCCAACTCTATTGGAGGTTGCCCCCTCGAAGAGGCAAGTGAACATTGCTTTCCTTTCTGAATAATAAAATACTTGATATTATTTCTTATTGTTCTGTGTTCTAGGTATATTTCTTTGCATATTTTGTATTATGGTATCTTCTTGCAGGTCAAGAGCATAACAGTATCACTGTGGTTGACAACCTCTATTTTCCAATCGGTCTATAGATGAAATTTCGTACTCCTCTTCAGCTTGGTGTCCATCATTCTCCACAAAATCGTCCAGAAATATCCAAGGAAACGAGAGTCTTGATCAGACACAATGGATATGGGAAATCCAAAGTGGATCCATACAAATTGGAAGAAGAGATGAGAAGTCTTCTTTGTAGTGATATTCTTTATAAAATACATTAAGACACACATTTTTCTAAATCAAGCCATAATGAAATACAAATATTCATGACCTCTCCTCAACAAAGGGAAACCTCCAACAAAATCCATTGAAACACTTTCCCATGGATGAATCGGAATATGGAGTGGTGTGTAGAGCCCCAAGTTTCTATTAGTGGGATTGAAAACTAAACACAACACGCAGCTCTTTACCTATCTTGTTACAATGTTTTTTCACGTGAGGCAAATAACAAAACCTCTACAAATGACATAAATTTTTCCCTACACCAAAATGACCTGACACAAGAGAGGTACGTGTCTCTCTGATTACATGTATTCCTTCAATGGTGGGGATATAAAGTTTGCTAAAGTGGTACAAAAATTTTCCCTGCAAATGATAATTGTCTACCTACGATCCACGAGTCAACTTTGCATAAATATCCTTAAAATATTCATCATCAATATATTGTTCAGAATATCTTTCAAAAGATAAGGAATCATTTTGCAAAACAATAGATGCATAAATAGGATTGAGAGAGAGCATATCTCCGACTTTGTTGCCAATCCCCTTATTGTAATTTATTTCCATATGAAACTGCTGAAGGAACCCGATCCACTTGAAATTATGTGTTTTTTGAATCTTGGTTTGTGATTTGAGGCACTACAGGGGTTGGTGATATGTTTGAATGATGGTCTCCTTTCCAATCAAATAGTGCTTCCACTTCTTCACTCTTTGGACCAAGGCATACAAATCCTTGTCATAGGTGGGATAGTTCACAATAGCTTGGGTGAATGTCTTTGGATGGTAACATAAAAGTTTCCTCTACTGCATCAACATGGCTCCGATGTCATACCCACTGACATCTATCTCAATCTCAAAAGACTGTTGGAGGTCAGTTAAGGCCAAAACTAGTGCAGTATTGATCTTCTTTTTCATTGTATTAACGTACTTCTACTACTTTCCTCCCAACTGAAGGTTCTTCTTCACACTCGTCAATGCATGCAAGGGGGATGCAATGATGGAAACTTTAGCAATGAATCTTCTCAAGTATTGTACTGCACCCAAAAATATACAAACCTCTATAACATTGGTGGGCTTAGGCCACTTTACAGTCAAATCAACTTTAGAAGGATCTATTTTTAACCGTCCACCTCCAAAAATGTGACCGAAGTAATCCAAAGAGGTCTTACCAAACTCACACTTAGTCATTTAGACATACAAATTTTCTTTTTTCAAAACATCACGCACCTTTTTAACATGACTCAGCTGATCTTCACAAGTTTTACTAAAAACAAGAATGTCATCAAGATACACAAGTACAAACCCATCAAGAAAAGGTTTGAAAATGTCATTCATCACCCTCATGAATGTTTTCAGAGCATTGCACAATATGAATGAAATCACCACCCATTCAAAAAAACCATGTTTTTTCTTGAATGTAGTCTTCCATACATCCTATTATGCAATCCTAGCCTAATGGTAGCCATTCCACAAGTCCAGTTTTGTGAAATAGACAATATTTTTCAATTGGTCTAATAAATCATCAATGCAAGGCAAAGGGTATCAATTCTTCATCATCATTTGTTGAGTTCCCTGTATTCCATGCACAAGCTCCATGTACCATCCTTTTTTGGCACCAACATGATGGTGAGCCTCATGGAAAAGAACTTGGTTGTATGATTCCTTGGTAAAGCAATTCCTGCACTTGTTTCTTTATCTCCTCCATCCCAATGGCTAACAACATGTACATTGAAATATTTGGTAATGGAGCATCCTGCTGCAAGTGAATTTCATGTTGGATCTCATGCCTTGGAGGAAACCCGCTTCGTTCCTGAAAAACCCCATTATAGTTAAAAGAAAATTCATACAAATTATTTTTTATGAGTGGGATCACAACCTTGGAAATATTCAAATGTCTTTGCATCCTTTTCTCTCACAACCATGAGCATGCATCCTTTTCTCAAATTAAACAATCTCTTCATCTAAAATGAACTTACAATACTTGCACTGATCTTGGCACGATGATCCCTAATAATATATCCCACCTCATCATTCATGAGATGATACTTTTTTTCATGGTGAAAGAAAACTAGTTTCATGTCATACAAACATGGACTCCCCAATATAGTGCCACATATATCGAAAGGCACAACATCAAGGTCAACCTCATCTACTAGTTTGGATGCAATCACAAATCGAGCCCTACATTGTTTGGTTACATTTAATTTTTCTTTGTCACTGTTGTGGAGGTAAATCCCCTCTGCAGACAGAGGCGATCCCTACTAACCCAAATGGGGTCTAGCAACAATCAAACAACGCTATCACGTAGGCTCCTAATTGCAAATCAAAGACCAATGATGAGGTCCTACCTGGATTCCAACGCTAGTACTTGTAGAAGAGTCGATGCTCCCGTTCCTTTGCTCTGGCTGGTCACGATCCCCACGATCCCCGTGAATGGACACCTGCACATGCAAAGAACGACACAAACACAAGCATAAAATCCAATAGATGCAACTATATATCAGTCAGAAAGGATATAACTCATCATCATTACAAAATACAATAAGAATGGAACCATAATGATAGTCGTCTATTATTGATAAACAAAGAAGAATACAACCATAGTTCTGACGTCAAATCCTCCTTTGGTTGGGTAATCAACAACACATGTCTTGCAAAGCTTGTTGGGAATGGGGAACAAGCCTCTCTCTCCTTGGTTATTTGGACAAGAATCTCCTCACTTTACATTTAGCCTTATGGGAATGAAGAAGGCTTCTTGCAGCATGAA
>APFE030058226.1:50912-80166 GCA_000404065.3 Pinus taeda
TAACAAAAGTGCAATCAGCATCTCAAAGAATCCCGTCATGCATTCAAAAACCAAGCACATACCAATCAAGTATCATTTCTCCGGGAACAAGTGCTTGAACAAAAGGTCAAGTTGGAGTATGTTCCTTCTAAGGAACAAGTTGCTGATATTCTCACCAAACCATTTCCCAGGGAGACTTTTGAATAGCTTAGGCAAAAGCTGGGGGTTGTTGATGCATCATCTTATTGTTGAGACTCTTCTGATTATTGGTTGTACGCATGATTCATCTGCGGTATATGCGTACATGTGCTGGGTTGCGGCACAAGCTCAGGGGGAGCATATAATGCATTGTTGGCATTATGGAGGATGTACAAAAGGAGATCATGGGAGCTGGTCTGAATATAGCTGCAATATGTCTCTATCTCTTTCTTGGTCATTAATGGTGTCTTGTGGATTATGGTTCTTCTTTGCAGATCTGGTTCATATTCAGGGGGAGCATGTTCTTAGGGGGAGCATAACCCTTTGCCCTTGATGTCAAAGGGGGAGAATGTCGCTGAAGTTTTTGAGGTTGCCATCAAGTCCAAAGGGGGAGATTGTTAGCATTATGTTTCTGGTATGGTTATATGTTACAGATGTTGTACTTGATGGCAACACCCATGGCATGGCTCTCAATATGATGAGAATTAAGAATTACGCAGGAGAACAGTTCAGAAGATGCGTACCCGCAGGTATGCCGTGCAGAGACCGCGTCCAGACACGCAGGTTACCTATTCATGAGGTGCGTACCCCAGTGCACACACTTCAAGGCAGTAAAGCGCACACGTGGGGTTTCTTATGTTTAACCCTTGGTATTTAACCGATGGTATTGTGTTATTATGGTTTTGGCCCGTGGTATTGATCCATGATTTGAGGAAGAGCTTGCCTATATAAAGCAAAGGAGATCATTTGGCTTCAGTATGCTTTTGGGTTGAATATCTTAAGATCTGAAATATTTGGGTTATTGTTTCAAAAAGCTTGATCTATATGAAAGTGAAGTGGAAAGCCAATCTGTGAAGGGTGATCTCTCGAGCGCTTGATTAGATATGGGTATCCGTCTAACTGTAGCACACTGATGATCTGCAAATTCGGCCCTAATCTGATGTACGCAGGTGTTTAACAATGCCTCTGCATAGGTACGCAGAGCAGAAGAAGGCGAGCTGCGTGGGTACGTAGAGCAGAAGAAGGGTGACTACGTGGTTACACAGAGCATAAACAGGCGAACTGCGTGGGTGCGCAGAGCAGCAGTGGTTCAGGTGCGTACGCACAGTAAACGTACACGGCACGATAGTCTTTTTGGGTGCGTGCCTACTGTGACAGTACGCGGCGCGATAGTGCATTTGGGTGCGTATTATACGCAGCGCAATAGAAGAAGCAGTGCATGGTCACGCAGTGCAGTAGAAGGAACTCTGCGGGTATGCGCAGAAAAGCAGAGGGTGAAGTGCGTAGCGACGCTGGCCAAAGAAAGAAACGCTGCGTATTGTCTCATGACTATCTGTTCACTGAATTTTTCTGTTGATAAGGTGTTCTGGGTTTAGTTCTGTGTTGTTGATCTGGTTACTATTGTTGACTGTGAAATCTACATGTACTTGATGATCATTTGATGTATATGGATCCAGTTTGAAAATTTATGAAAAGTGGTCCTTGAAAAGAAGTAGGGGGTTGTAGCTCCCTTCCACGAGAGAGAGTTGTAGCTGTCTGCAGGTTGCAGCCTGCGTACTGGTAAAGGACTGCACCAGTACAAGACCATTGTAAAAGGAGTTTCCTAATTTGAAAGAAGATAGAGACATATGCAGAGGTGTTATCACACATTGGGTTTCCACCTTATATCTGGTGTTCTTTGATGTGAATGTCTGTTTTTCTTGTTCATGCTCATTATTTTATGGTACTGATATGCAAAAATAAGTCAAAGTGTAAATAAGGAAGATTTGGTAAAAGGACTAGATAATACTGATTCACCCCCCCTCTCAATATTATTTTCAACAGGAAGATGGTTGAATTATAATTTGATGTTTATCATATCCTTTGTTTGTTGGTTGAAGGAAATGCATAGAACATTATGAATACTATAAAGACCTGAGTATATAAATATCTATGAAATAGTATGAATGTTTTTAAAGTATGTTTTTGTTGTATCCGTGTCAATGAACACCGATGACGGTGTTCCCCCAAGAGGGAGGGATTTGTGACAACCCTAGTCATTTTTCCATTTGTGAAATGCATTGTAATATTTTATGTAAATATTTGACAAATTGGGGTTGACTCAAGGGATACATATTCAAGTTACTTGCTTGGGATGTTGGAGATTTTCTTGCTATAGGAAAAAAATATGAATTTCTTATCTCAACTATTGAAGGTTGGGTGGTGAATTTAATGGCTCGGTGTTTTTAGAATTTATGGAGTTGCAAAAGAAAGGACAAGGGACATCCCTATTTTGGAACATTAGACAAGGCAGGGAGGACAAGAAAATTAAATAAGAAATGGGAAGGGTGCCAACTCCTGAGGTGTGTTGGCCACCCACTGCAACATGCTAACCAACAAAACAAACCTGGGGGGACAATTGGATAGGTGTCTCCCTTCTTATTGCACGGTAAGAATGTGGTAGGTAAAGGTCACTATCATAAAGAAGGCAAGAGAGGAATTCGACTTATTGGGGACTTATTTGAACAAGAGAGCATAAGGGACAAAGGAGGAGGAACTGTGCAACAAGGAAAGAGGAGAGAATTTGAGCTACGAGGAAACACAATAGAGATTTAGACCATTCAAACTATTGGAAAACAACATTCAGACATATCTAGGAAGAAAAATAGCAGAGAAGAGAGCGAGGAAGAAAGGATGGTAGAAAAGCTAGAAAAGGAAAAGGAGGCAGAGTAAGACATAGAGGAGGAAAAATCAAAAGGCCAGGAAGGGAGTTAGATAACAGATGAAGGATGTTCTAGTTGACAACAGAGTAGGAATAAATCACTTCCAAGTGAGGGATTAATTCCTTCTTGAGTCCCTAAACAGCCAAAGGGAGGAGATGGTGTATCTTAGAAATCCCTAAGGGCTCGGGTGGAGGAATTATTCCTCGAAAAAAAAATCCTGGAATATTTTCATAGGCATCCATGTTGTAGCTTGATTTTATTAATGGTTCTAGAGTCCCCAAGTTGGGTGGAACCACAATTTTACACTCCGAAGGGTGGATACAACAGGTCTCTAGACTCCTTGTACATTGTTGTCTACAAATCAGTCGGGGGGTGGAGGTGGGAGAACCTCTAGAGTCTCTGGTTCAACTGGTAGATGAGTCAAATCCCTAAACAAAAGGCTCCTCAATCTCTATAATTTGGCTCAGGGGTGTCAACTGTAAGTGAGAATTGGTTGCATTTGTCTATGGTTGGGTGGAGAGTCATTGTCCTAGGCTCAATTTCCCAATGGCTCCAAAGATAAGTGTTCTTGTATTTTCCAATGATAATGAATATGTATAACATTTTTTACTTGAACTGATGTTATCATTGTTTGAGACATGGTTTGTAATTTATTGCTTATAGAGGCTAACTAGTATGATATTGATACTACTTTAAAGGTGTTGGAATGATGTGGTAAATCCTTGCTTGAATAATTGGTTACAATTATGGTGCTCACCTCAATTCATACTCTACAATGTGTGTATAATGGTTATCTTCCGATAGTAACATGCATGGAAATTCCTTCATAATTACAGTAACATAATCTTGTTTTGATTGCAAACTCTTATTAGCATTATTTACAATTATGAGCAGAATATTGGAGATTCCTTCCTTCCTCTCTAGCCCTATTGTTATGTTTATTTCACATGGATGTCATTCCAAGTCTTCCAGTAAAGCATGCCCAAGTTTTGGGTCGGTATTTCCACTTTCTCAAAACTCGGCCTCAATAAGTCTTGCATTTCCGTATTGTGGATGGAACTATCTCATATGCTTGAATAACTTGCTTTTATGTTTCCTGGACTTAACATAACGTTGCATCTCTGTTATGCACATAACGAGTTCAAATTTATCATTGATAAGCGCCATATTCTACATATTTCTTGGTGTTGAGGTGATTGTAGACCTGGGTGTAGAATTTCTTATAGATTCACAAGCTCATGCAATGTACTAAAGCACATGACAAGAATCTACTTCTACTTTCAACCAGAGGCAGTGAATAGATCAATGAAAACAATATGAACAAGAAGAAGATAAATCAATGGCACATAACACAAGATGTATCTAAGGAAATCCACTGCTCAAAACCCATGCTATCTGTATTGCATATATTAGAAATATGAGTGAAGATACAAAGCTTGTTCTCACTAGAACAATTCTACACAAGTAAGTTCAACTCTCTCACCTCACAAGCTAGCTCTTGGCCCAACAATTAGCCAATTCTGCAGTTCTCCAAGCCCCTAATCTCTTGCATAATTCGTAGGATGAATAGTCTGTATTTAAAGGGAATTCATGCTTCCAAAATTGCACAATCCAAACATAGGATCAATATCTGACACATGAATGATATTTACACTCTAGTAAATAATACCACTCATAGTACATTGTCCCTGCACTCTAGTCTTAACTGGGTCTTTCTCTGAACTGACATGCATGAGTTTCTCATGAGGGAATTTTTAGTTAACTAGAGTAGCACTAGTGCACCAACTGACTGTTAGTCCTCTATTAGTTCCACAAGCAGTTTGGAACTAATTTAACTTAACTCAATAAAATGAGTGATCTAATTTCCAACTCAATTTGAACTCATATTGGACCCCTAAAACGTAGGGAGAACATATACATGACTACAGAAAGACTTCCAATTCGAAATTCCTAAGTTAATTAAACTTAATTAACTATTTACATGTTGTTATGAGAATAGAATTAGATTTTAATTCTTAATTTAATTCAAGGACAAATTAAACTGGAATTTCTTGTTTCCATTTCTCAACACTCCCTCTCAAAAAGAAAGGGATTATCAGCTACCCCTATCCTATCTCTGTGAAACTCGAATTTACATCTTGACAATGCCTTTGTCAAAATGTCAACATCTTTCTCCTTCGTGGGAATGTACTCTAACAACATAATCTGCCTCAATATACAATATTTGAGATGATGATATCGTATAT
Source organism: Pinus taeda (assembly GCA_000404065.3). NCBI lineage: Eukaryota > Viridiplantae > Streptophyta > Pinopsida > Pinales > Pinaceae > Pinus > Pinus taeda. The sequence goes on from APFE030058226.1 coordinate 56,038, forward strand.
CAATATGCTTGGACCGATCATGAAAAAATGGATTTTCATAGAGTTTGATACAACTCTGATTATCACAATTGGATCCATCTACTGACCAAATAAACCAACCAAGATCTTCCTCATCTGGATAGCCTCACATGTTGGCTGACTTGCAGCCATGTACTCTACCTCGACCAAACTGAGTGGAATCGATCTATGTTTCTTGTTGTACCAAGAAACTACCGCTAACCCAATACTGAAGATCCCTCCTGATGTGATTTTCCAGTAGGATGGACTCCCTTCCAATTTGCATTGGTGAAGCCTTGAAGCTTCACTCCCTCTATCCGTTTGTACCATAATCCACACTGAGAAGTGCCCCTGAGGTATCTCAACACATGATTTGTTGCCAACCATAGTTTGACTAATCTCGTTAACTGCATATCACATATTTGGTCGTGTGTTCACCAAGTACATGAGTGAACCCACAAGCTGTCTGTAAACAGTAGCTTCCACTACTTCCCATGAAATAGCATCCTCCTTCCTCTAGTTACCTGTTAGAGGAGTCTCCATGGGTTTGTTGCTCTCCATACGAAATCTCCTGAATATCTCGTTGGCATACTTTCCCTGAGACAGAAACAACTCCCCATCTCTCTATCATAGCTTCATGCCAAGAAAGTAATGCATGAGCCCCATGTCCTTCATCTCAAACTCTCTTGCAAGGTCCTCCTTGCAATACTTGATCAGTTGATCATCACCTATCAGTATGAGATCATCAACATAAATTACAATGATTAACAATTTACCCTCCACCACTATGTGTGTGGTACAGGTAAATTCTCAATGCGCACACAGACAATTCCTCTAGCCCGAGAGAGTAGGTCTAGCCACAAACAAACAATCTATGGAAAAATTCCTTAAGATAGAATCAAATAAGAGGGCCTACCTCTTAGAATGTTATTCCACTTGGTGATGATCCTGCTTCCTTACTCCAACTACTTTTCGTTTCCTTCCTTCAAATACCTGAAACAAGCAAACAAACAACAACAACAAATGTGATAATATACAAATTGCATTCAGCCTACTTAACAGGTCAAGGAACATTAAGCCATCAAATGTAAGATAACACTTTAATGTAGGAAATCAATCAATAGTTGTATTCATATAAGTTCAGAAAGAGATTACAACCAATGCCTTGACATCGTTGGTCTCCTCTGACGTATCCAGGTTCCCACACTTCTGCTAGCATCTCATGGATAGACCCAATAATGGAAGTTTTAAGACTTCTTCCCTTTAGTCTCAAACAAAACCAAACACACTATTCTCCCTCAAACATAAACTAGAGAGCTACAAGCTATAAGATGTCTTGTTGATTATTCAAGCTCCAAAAATACTAAGACTGAAACTAGTTTAGCTTGTAAAGGAGGGTTTATATAGCTTGGATTGAGGGGAGATGGTCCCTCTTAGCATGGGATAAGGCCTTATCTCTTGGGTTTATTCCATCCTAATAGGGGAAAGGAGTCCAAACTGACTTCCTAGGCTCCATCGAGCCCAACCATTTACCAGACTTCTATTACGAAGCTTCTAGACCTAGAAGTTTCGACTCCATATTTAAAAACTTGCCAAAACAGGATAAGCGTGACTGAGAAAATTCTCAGTAGTGTCGTACAGTGCTAGTCTTGGTTTTAATATAAGCAAATCGGTGTGAGGAGGAAATGGGTCATTAGCGTCGGTCTTGTAAACTAGGGTAAAAAAAGATTCTTGGGAAATGATGCAAAAGGGAAATGTTATGCTCATGAAGAGGGACATAATGGGAGTTTCTTCATGATGGGGAAGCATGTAGGGTTCACTATAGAGGTCGTCCATGATCGTGGAACGGGGAGTATAGGGATAATGACAAAATGTTGTGTAATATATGCCCCCTAAAGTGTGAAGGCCGAACTAGAGTGAGGGGTGAAATGATTTACAAGTAGATGCAGGGAATCAGAGTATGTCGTCGGAAAACCTGCAAGCAAGCATAGATACATATACATCATTGAAAACTCTAACAAATGATACATGAATTGTGGTATGGATGCAGCCATCCAAAGAATGATCACATAAATGGATCCAAGGCATAGGCACAACCATCCAATAAGGAGGATCATATCGAACCCAAGGTATGGTCACAGCCATCCAATAATGAGAAGGATCACATATGACAACTCATGGTATGGTCGCAGCCATCCATCTAAAAGAGACATGTATATCAACATGATTATGTCACATCACCTTGCAACCTGGACTTTTGTAATCTTAGCCCATGGTATTGTGCTCCAACACGACCCAATCAAAGTACAAATTCTAACATGTGAATAAATGTTTTGAAGTCGAACATGCTAGAAGGTCGCTTGATTACCAGTCAATGATGTGAATTGTTAACAAGCGCGAAAGAAACCACCAATAATGACAATGGCTCTCAAGGTACCAACAACACAGTCCATGGAATGCGAATAAAGGAACTGAAGTCAAACACCCGTGAAATCACCTGATCGAAATCCGTTGATGTGAACTTGTCGTCAAGTGCGAAGAACTTGCCATTAGGGCATGCAAGCTCTAAGGTACTAGAAGGGAGTCTCTCGGGCAGCTTCCTGAATAATGAGCTGAAGTTGACAGGAAATGACCTTATCAAAGGAGGGCCATGATGTATCCCACATCATCGACACGAGACAAAGGGATGCAATGATTTCAGATGATATAGAGAATCAGGAGTAAGTGTAACTGCAGAAGGATTAACTCTTGAACATATCGGCAACACGACTTCGAAGTTTGGCAGCTTTCGAATCCATAGGATCAATGGTCATGATGACGTGGCAGAGATAAAATGGAAGGCAAAATGAACTCCCCAACCCAAGAAGCTCAATGATGAAGGGAGGGTATCCCAACCCAACATGAAGTAGAAAGTGTCATGTTCAAGAGTGAGATGTCGACACAACTGATAGAATTTCCCATTTTCCCCTACAATTTATAGTAGGTACCCCAATTATTTTTAATCGCAAACTTGAAGGGGATAGCATGTTCTTCCACTGTAAGTTCATCCTTCGGATGAATCCAACCTAGTAAGTTTAATGAGCCCTAGGAAGGAGAAGCTCATGTCCGTCATGGTGACAAATCCGATGTCGTTTAATGTTTTAACAAGTCCAACAAGGTGTAACTCGGTATCTTTTTTATGTTTAGAGAGTTTGAAAAAGACAGAAAAGAAAGCTTCACATGGTCCCTTTTCGTACATTTGTGTCTCTCGAGCCCGAAAAGGTAGAAAATGATACTTGAGAGAACCGCTTTACCATTTCAGTCAAGGAGTACATTTTTTGTAAATAGATTATCCTAGCCCGAAAAAGGGGTAAACATATACTGGGTAAACGACATTCCAAAGCCTTTAACAAGTTCAAAATGACAAGAGCTCACGTAATCTTTTCGTGTTTAAAGAGTCAGAAAAGAGCTTAAAAGCAGACACCCCCCCCCCCCCCGCCCCCATTTTTATTGTCTTTTAAAAGTTAAAAAGGGAAAAATACTCAGTGATCTTTTCATTTGAGTTTTACGAGTCGAGAAAAGAACTTAAACGTGACTCCAATACCATCATTAGGTTAAAAATACTTTTAAAACCCTAATATTTCATGAAAAATGAATAAAAGGAGGAAAAGGTAAATAATATTTACCATTTTACCTTTTTACCATGTGTGGAGAACTTTTCACCCATTTGTACCCTAGATTTTTAGGAGCACATTGTGGGAGATCCGGGAGGCCATTTGACGCTCTATCAGTTGCAGGTAAGAGATGATACCTTTAGCTTCATTTTAATGCTTATTTTTCTTGTTTTTAACCGGTTTTCGGATTTCTTGAGGAGGATTTAGTAAAAAAAAGTCCCCCCGCCGATCCAGGGTTATTAACTCTATCAATCACGGCATTGGCGCTACTATTTCTAAAACAGTCGCACGAGCATCGTGAACACAAAAAATTTGATTTTTGCCCAGATTTCTCTGCTTTGATCCAAATTTCTTTAGCCAAGGATGATTGTTGACTTGATTTTATGGTTTTTTAAAGGAAAACACAGCGAAAAATGGTTGATTGGAGGGAACATGAGCATGAGGACATTGGTTTACAAGCAATGGTAGACCCAAACTGCTTAAATGCCTTGAGGAACTATGGGCGCCTCAAATTCTTCTTCACACTAGGTCTTCGGGCTCAACCCAAAATGTTGCAATATTTGATCAGTCTTTGGGATGTCAATCAGAAAGTTTTTATGATCCGAGACTAAGAACCAGAGTTGGAAACTTCCGACATTTATTTCATCATTGGATTGTCCTGAAGAGGGGAACCAGTCAATCTGTATGGGTCCAAGCCTATTGGGGCAAGTGTGAACATGTTGCTCGCAAAACAGTGCCTAGAAGCACTAAAATCAAATAGCGGCAAGATAAAGATCATGACTGTTTGGGATCTTATGCTGAAAGTGTTATTGTTGACCATAAACAAAGTGGTTGGGTCTCAGGCACAACATGAGTCCAACAAGTCCAAGTTTCAGTATGCTATAGACTATACAGCGCCAACTATCTTCAATTGGGTGGAAGCCATGAAGGTAAACATGAAACGATAGCTATCCAAAGCCAAGGTAGGAAACCTGAAGTAGTTCAAATATGGTTATGTTCTAGTGATCTTCTTTTTGGAGCGGATCCCGCTATTTCACAACCAACTTGCTAAGGTGAATCTGCCATTGCCACGAGACCCATGAATGGTCCGTTGGAGTGTATTGATGCCTAAAATCATTGGGGGCCAACACATGTCATATAAGCCCGCCTTCTTTTCGTGGCTATGACGACAATTGATCGTAGTAGAGGATTGGCCTTATAGAGGTACCGACTTCCCCAGTGATCCAGATATGCCACTCCCAGAGGGATAATATTATGACGATGGAGGTAAAAACAATTTTCATTTTTTATTGTTTTTGAAATACATGCATTCGTGACATTTTGATTTTGTAAATGCAAATGTGGGATAAGAGTGTCTTGCCAGGATGTCCCCGATTGCCAGGCGTTTTGCTCGACAATTCAATATCGCTACTTATCAGGAAGGAAGCGATAATGAGGAGGAAATAATACGAAATCTCGAGGGATTGACCAAAGGTATCCCAGAGTATGCCTAGGTGGGTGACATCCCATGCCAGTATCAGAGGCACATAGTGGGGGTATCAGACTAGATCCGCTGACTACTTACTCGTGTAGTTCGAGTAGTTATGTGCTATCATGAACACAATGCCGAGTAGTCCATAAGATTAACATTTTACATTTTTGAGGCCTGCTAGCCACAGATGTATTTGAACACATATATTATTTTTTGGGGTTTTGATGTATGACACTCAAACATTTTCGACATATCTATATATATATATATATATATATATATTTCCTTTCTTACTACAATACAAATGTTTTGTTTTTGTTTTTCACATGTTTCTCAAATGTCTATCCAACACATAATCAGTTAATGCATCTTTCAATGTATTCATATGCCTAGGAATATGATGATATGTAATGTAATCAAAATTTCTCTTCAATAGACGAATAAGCAAATACATTCTCAATATCTGAGGGTTTCTGACAGAATATTGCTTGTTGAGTTGAAGAACAACAAGTTGTGAATCAAGGTTGACAACCAATTCCCATATGTCAAGAGCAATAGCTTTTGACAACAATTCGATAACTACAATATACTCAGTAATGTTATTAGTTGTTCGACCTAAACAAATACCTTGAAGATCAATCAACCCACCATGGCAAGTTGTGAATCAAGGTTGACAACCAATTCCCATATGTCAAGAGCAATAGCTTTTGACAACAATTCGATAACTACAATATACTCAGTAATGTTATTAGTTGTTCGACCTAAACAAATACCTTGAAGATCAATCAACCCACCATGGGGGTCATAAATGGCCCATGATGTGGATGATAGATTCTTGGTACTATGACAAGCACCGTCAGTGAAACTGATGTGAGGAGACATAGACATCTGCAAAGCAGGTAAAAACATAATAAGTAAGAAAGCTGCTTGAAAAACAACACACCAAACCACACTATACAAAAATGAATAACACACTATTGTACAAAAGTAGCCATGCAAGATGACCTAGGCATAGTATTTTTTAAGATAAATCCCATTACATGGCGTGTCTAAGGGATTTCCCTCATAATCAATTAGCTCATAAGTCCCTTTCTATAACACACGTTTAAAAATGTAGGGACCATGCCACATGGGTTCGAACTTACCTGCCCCCAGCTTATCATTAGCCTGATCATACAGTAAAACCAAATCACCATCAGAAAAAGCATGAGGGGAGACCAACTGATCAAAATGGGACTTGACCCGCTTTTTCTGCACTTTGATGACAAAAGCAGCAAGATGACGAGTCTTATCCAGTTGTTCTAAATACAAGAGGCGCTCTTCTTGAGGTGAGGTCTCAAGGAGAAGTTCGATAGCCAGCTTGAGTGAGGGAATTTCGCACTCAATCGGTAAAGTTGCTTCCATATCGTAGACTAGCTGGAACGGCGTGAATCCAGTTGCGTCCTTGGTCGAGGTTCGGTAACCCCACAAAGCTGAAAAGAGCATGAGATGCCAATTTGACTTGTGCATCCCAATGGTGTGTTGAAGCATCGTAACTAAGACTTTGTTCACAACTTCAGCTTGGCCATTGGCTTGAGGGTAATATGGGGTTGAGCCATTGTGGCACAAGACCAATGTAGAAGTCAGCTCAACCATCATGTAATATCAAAAATGGGAGCTATGGTCAGTGACAATGGCATGAAGCACTCCAAACCTGGAAATAACTTGATTGAATAGAAATTGAGCCACCGTTTTACAGTCCATAGAGTGTGTAGGCATCGCTTCGGCCCATTTGGTGAAGTAATCCATGGAAATGATAATATAACCGTGCCCCCCCAGCTGAACGAGGGTTACATGTCATATAGTCGATGCCCCATTTGACAAAAGGACCAATGGTAATAACAGGGTGTAAGTGAGCGAGTGGGGCACGCATTTTTTCCTGATAAATTTGGTGCTCATGGCATTTTCGAACAACAAGGATGCATTCCTTGAAGATGGAGGGCCAAAAATAACCATCACAAAGTATTTTGAGCAGTATCATATCCAGATAGATGACTGCCACATGCACCAGAATGGCAGTCATTCAAGACTCTCATAGCCTCCTCAAGAGTTAGACATTGACGAAGAATTGAATCAACACCGACGTGGCATAAAGTATTTCCAATGATACGGTAAATTTGGGATTGAGCCGAATGCGTCCGCGATCCTTGGTCAACGCAAAATGGAAGGTGGATTTCTAGAGATACACGATGATATCACCATACTAAGGGTCGAGAGTGCTAATCAGAAAAAGAGTCTCGTCTGGTCGCTACTCATCAGCACCAACAGGAAGAGAAGCAGAGGGAAGGGAGCAAATCAACTTAGTAAAGACCAATGATTTCTTAGATTTGGCAGTAGTGAACACCAAATCAAATTCTTGGAGGATGAAAATCCACTTAGAATACTTTCCCCCAGCAACTGATGAGTCAGGATGTAAGTCATGGGGTTGCATTTGGAAATCACAATGGTAGTGCAAAGGAGAATGTAATGTCAAAAGCGTTGAACATCCTGTACGGAAGCCAAAGCCAACTTCTCGACGTGAGCATAACACATCTTGGTGTCGAGGAGATTGCGATTGAGGTAATAAATAACATGTGCATTACCTTTGTCATTGTTATGTACCAACACCATAGCAATAGTAGTAGAGGTTGCAGCTAGATAAAGGAAGTAATCACGATGATAGTTCGGAGGGTGCAACAAAGGAGCATTTATGAGGACAACTTTTATGTCATTGAAATACTTTTAGGCAGCCTCATCCTAAACATATGGGGTTCCTTGCTTGAGTAACTAGGTCAACCCTGAAGCTAGCTCAGCATAGTTTGGTACAAAACAACGGAGGAAATTCTCTTTTCCCTGCAGACTCTGCAGTTGATGCAACAAAGATGGAGGGGGTAAATTAACAATGTCCTCGACTCTAAGAGCATCAAGGTGAATGCCTTCTTTCGAAATGATAAAGCCGAAGAGTTTTCTGGATTCAACACAGAAGACACACTTATGCAAATTCAGGGGAATGTTTTAGTGTCTAAAACGAAGAAAAATTTGTCGGAAATGATCACGATGATCATGGCGCTTACGAGAATGAGCAAGGAGATAATCCAAGTAAGGTTGAAGGATGTTTCAAATGTCATGGAATGCATAAGACATCGCTCTTTGAAATGTAGCCCCATCATTCTTAAGGCCAAAATGGAGCTTTTTATACGCGAAGGTCCCCCAAGGACAGATAAGGTTGTCTTATCTTGATCAATCGATGCAATATTGATCTGGTTGTAACTAGAAAAACCATCCATAAAGGAAAAGATTTCACTCCTAGCACAATCATTAATGATCTAGTCAATGAAGGGAGTGGGGTAATCATCCTTTGGACAAGCACGATTGAGAACACGGTAATCGACACAAACACGAATTGTGCCTTCTTTCTTTGTCACTGATACAATATTCGACACCCAGTTTGGAAGAGGGATTGGATAAATAAGTGCAGCTTTAAGAAGTTTTTCAACTTCACCCTTGATGGCGACCGCTTTTCTAGGGTGCACTGGACGAAGTCGTTGGAAAATGGGCTTCGCATGAGCGTAAGTCAAAATTTCGTGCATGACTATACTTGGGTCAATGTCGGACATTTCTTCATATGACCACACAAAAACATCCCAGAACTCTTGGAACAGATGGGTATAGAGCTTGATCTCATCTGGAGAACAAGCTACCCCAATATGGACATTTTCAACGATACCATGCTTGACAGAAATATCAATCGGCATCGTTTGGGTAATGTTACCTATGTTCCCTTCCAACCAAACTTCATGAGTCATGATCGGAATTTGGAGTGGTAGGGTTGGGAACTAAGAAGGGAACTTCTCAAGACAAGTAGACACGACCGTCGGGCCAAGAAAGAATGAAGAACGATGATGAGTGTCGTTCCAAGGTACTTCCTCCAGAGACATAACTTCCATGATACTCTCATCGGAAAGAAAAGTCTCGGCTAAGGGATCGGGAAATTCCGAAGAACCAAGCAATGGGGATTGAGAATACGCATCAAGAGATGTTCTCGAAATAGGATGATCGGAGGAAACGAAATTTGAGGCTGAAACAATCTCCATGTAGTTCATTTTGGCGAGACTTAACGGCATAACCTCGCCCCATGTATTGACAAGATCTCTTGAGGGAATGACCCAAGGATCAGACTTGATTGAGATAATTTTGACAAAGACAACATGTAGAGATGGGAGCGGAAAAATACCCATCAAGGTGGGATATTTAAAAAGTCATGCCCCCACACTCTCATAAGGAGCACCAGTTTGCTTTACATTAGGAACATTGTCATCCGAGGAGGAAGAGGCAAAGAAGGACAATTGGTCGACTATGACTATCTTCCCTTGATGAGGAAAACAAATCAGATGGAAAAAGGAGGAGGCTATAGCATGCATGGCATGGGTCTAGCTCCGTCCGAGTAGAAGATTATAGTTAAGATTAACATCAAAGATCTCTACTTTGACATGTACTGTCTTGCCCTCCAAAGTAATGACAAGGTTGGGAAGGACACTGAATGGCCGCGAATTGCATCCATCAAAAGCTTCCAAAGTTAGGGGACTGGTTTAGACTAGGAGAACCAATTACCTTCCAACAAGTGACAGGCATGATGCAGGTAGAAGGACCTTCATCAATGATGGTCCTATGAATGGTTTCTCATTTATGATCACTTGAATGAGAAAGGCAATCTGATGAGGTAAACATGGAATGTGGTTTTCCAGATCAAAACAAATGAGATTAGAGTTAGTTGTATCAATACCTCCAATAGTCGATAATAATGATTTTCGCTGAGAAGGACAACTTTGAAGGACCTCGAGAGCAGACATAGCTGATGGCGCTTGAGCCAAATCTTCAACAATGTTATAATGTTGAGCGACTCGTGCGTTTGGGTTGTACAAGGACTTTCGTAGCACACCTCAAGGCAGTGGTCAAATGGCAGAATCAGCATTAGGTCACTCTATATGGAGAGGACCAGAACTTGATAGGGCAGAAGAAGAAGGGGTACCTTCTTTCTCTTTCCCTACTGTCGAGGTAGGTGTTTGATAATCTTTTGATTTGGTAGCCACATTGATAGGCGTATTCATCATGAACACTTGGGAACCTGAGGAAGCAAACGAATGAGGCTAGTCTACCATTTGGGTCTGCTGGGATGGAAAAGGCTCTTTTAGGACAGTTGGGGTCCCTTTGAGAAACCAACTAACTTCATATCATCTGAGAAAATCTTTAGTATAATGATCCTCCTCATAGATGAGGCATGGATACTTAGGCTTCCGTTGAGAAGCATCAACAACAGACGACTTAGGAGGACCCTGTTTCGGGGCATCGACTTTACCCTTGCCTTTGCCTTTCTACTTACCTTTAGAGGATTTTTCCGCTGCAGGAGACTGGACAACATGAATGTCTGAGGTTTTACTAGGGCCAGGTGAACTGTGAGAGGAATCATTGGTAGCAGTGTTGGAGACCGACTTCTATTTGGAAGAAGATTTTGCGGGGGTCTGAGTTACTAAACCAATTACTCCATCAACCGGAGGTGTAGCTGAAGACCTATATGTCGCCAGATCAGATGATGGTCTAGGCGCATTGGGTAACATATCATATAACGTGCCAGATTGTAAATAGACAAGGTGTAGATACTGGGCACGCGTGATGGCTTGTTCCTCAGTGACGCATCCACCCATAGCAATGTCCTCAACAATTTTTCTGACAAATGATTTGGTCAACCACTTGGTCAACAACTAATCAACAATCTCAAACTTAATCAAGCGACGCCTATGTCTACATTCATGGATGTGATCAGAGATGTGGGTCGCAATGTCTTGCTTGAGAAATGTTAGCAGATGGGTGAGAACTTCATAGTGAATCGACAATTGAAAATGTGTGAGAAAGGTCATGGTGAGAGTGTTAAAGTCATGATAGGTATTTTGAGGTAGCTTGATATACCACTTGGTTGTGGCACCTATGGGAGTTTGTTGGAAAAGCCGAAGACGAATGGAATCATCAATATAGGAATTCAAGGAGCACCATAGGTGATATGTCATCACATGGGCTTATGGATCCTATTTCACTTTTCCTTCAAACTTCGGACAATCACTCGAGATCTTGAATGGAACTGGAGGCGAGTATGGCGAATGAAGAATTGGGTCATTCATGAGCCTAGACACATTTGGAAACTCAAGTGTATCCAAGAATGAAAATCTGGTATTGAAAGGCATTTGAGGCCGATAAGCGGGCCTAGCTGACATAAACCATCCCTGTTGGTAAGGATTCTATCCCCATAGTGGAGGGTTTTGTCCATATGGCATTTGATTTTGCCCCCACTATAGGTTACCCTACCCGTAGGGAGGATTTTGACCTTGAAAGCCTTGAAATTGTCCAGCCATAGGCTGCTGATAAGCAACATATAGGTTAAAAGGCTATTGAACCTGTTGACCTTGGACATATGGATTTTGCACCTGATGCCCCTAAGCATAAGGGTTTTGAACATGTTGCCCTTGGACATAAGGATTTTGGATTTGTTTCCCTTAGACAAAAGGATTCTGAACCTGTTTCCCTTAGACATAAGGATTTTGGGCTTGTTGCTACAGGACTTGACCCTAACCTTTCCCTTGCAAAGGTGACCCTGTTGATATGAGTATAAGGGTTGATGTTGCCCGGGTTGACCTTGTTGCTGCAAGAGTTGACCTTGTGGCTGTAAAGGTTGTCCCTGTGGATATAGAGGTTGACCTTGCGAGGACATAGGCTCGGAGGATTGATGAACATACTGCATTTGTGTCTGCATGGTTTGTTGCAACGGTTGCAATGGTTGCCGCTGCGATTGTTGTAGTTGTCCTTGCTACGGCATTATCTGCCCTTGTTGCTACATGGATGGACCTTGTTGCAACGAAGGTTGCCCTTGCTGCTGCAAAAGCTATCCTTGTTGTTGCAAGGGTGCTTGAATAGTTCCCGGAGTGACACCTTGAAAGTTCTCGAACTGTATCTGGCCATATCCACCAGGCACGGCGGACGAACCAAGTTAAACATAAGGTCTAGGCTGAGGGATGTAAGATGGATTAACCATCACGTGTGAACCATATGGAACATAAGGAGGTTGATACTAAACCTGAGCCACATTGGGCTGTTGGTACTAGACGTTACTTGACCCAGATGGACCAACAGGGTTCAACTATTGGTACTGGACATTACTCGATCCAGCATGACCAACAGGGTTTAGAATGGCACCCGAAGAGGGCTAGTTCATCCCAACCATGTGAGTTTGTGAGCCACTCACATTGGTTGTGCCAGACATCATAGAAACATTCGGACTTTGCCGCCCAGGCCGTGGCACAACTTGTCCACTTACCAGAGGGATCGAAGAACTGACAAAGATATGACTTGAGATCGTCGGTTGAACCGGACGAGTTACTTGGACCAACGAAACAAGAGGATTCAGAATGATGGATTGCAGCGGAACTGAAGTAACTGCATAATTCACAATTGTTTGGGAGGTCGGGTTCTGAATGAATGAACCTGAGGTAGGCATGGGGCCAAACGACCATATTGGGTTATGATATAGCGATGAGGCACTAGGCATACCTGAAACCAACTGAGCTAAAGTCACATAATTATGTGGTAACTCAGGATGAACACTGGTCAAAATGCTTCTCGTGTAAGGGAAACCTTCAGGAGGGAAAGGATATTCATGCTCATCGACAGTGTGTGGAGTGGAAACCTCTAAGTGACCCAGAGAGGAGACTAGGATTTTGCCTTCTGATTCTATGGGTGGAAACAAACGATGACGGACGACCGAAGATGTTCCTAGGGATAATTCCAAAGGAATACCTAGAAGATCTTACAGACTGTATGGGTGTTGCGGTGATATCACAACATGATCGAACAAAGGATCCAGAGGATAAACAAACAGTCCTAACTGACCTTCAAAGGTCGGTGGACTCTCGGGAGTCTGGATAGGATTATCCGGAGGTTCTGGGCCAATATCAGAAAGTGACCCAGTATCCGAGGGAGGGGGAGGACGAGATGACAAAGGTTGAATGCTCAGAACAATTCCAAGTTCAACACCTTGGTCCTCAAGTGACTGCGACAATTCCGAAAAAGGCTCCTTAGACGATCTTTCAGATAGAGGAGAGGAAGAGGAACTAGACGAACCTGATGGTTCAGCCACAATGACTTTGTCTCAATTAACAAGAAGAGAGACATTGATTCCAAGGCTTTTAAAATGTATTTAAAGGTATAATCACGATGTGATCTAGAAAAAGACTAACATGAATGTTATATGATTGTGGGAAACAATTTTTTTAAACACAAGAACAAACTGGTGCTTTTTCATGTTTTAAGAGTCGAGAAAAATGCAAAGGTGACTCAATTACTTTCGGTTTGAAACGAGCTTGAAAGGACAAGAACTCGGATGATCTTTTATATTTAGGGAGTCAAAAAGGTCAAAATGATTACTCAAGATAATTTAGGCAAAACGGATTACCAGGTAACCGTGAACTACAGAATACCTCCCGGCGAATCAAGAAGTACGGGGAAGTAATTCCCCCAAATGTTGTTTCGGTGTATCATGTTTACAAGGCGGTAAGCTTGGCTTCCTATGGATAAAGGATTGCAACATTGTGACCTACATCCTGACTCGTCAGTTGCTGGGGGGCAAGTATTCTAAGTGGATTTTCATCCTCCAAGAATTCAATTTGGTGTTCACTACTACCAAATCTAAGAAATCATTGGTCTTCGCTAAGTTGATTTGCTCCCTTCCCTCTACTTCTCTTCCTGTTGGTGCTGATGAGCAGCTACCGGACAAGACTCTTTTTTCAGATTAGCACTCTCGACCTCTGGCACGGTGATATCATCGTGTATATCCAGACATCCACCTTTCGGTCTACGTTGACCAAGGATGATCGTCGACGCATTCGGCATCAATCCCAACCTTACCGTATCATTGGAGATACTTTATATTGCGTTGGTGTTGATTTAATTCTTCGTCAATGTGTAACTCTCAAGGAGGCTAAGAGAGTCTTGAATGACCACCACCATGTGGCATTCATTTGTCTGGATATGCTACTGCTCAAAAATTACTTCGCGCTTGTTATTTCTAGCCCTCCATCTTCAAGAATTGCATCCTTGTTGTCCACAAATGCCATGAGTGCCAAGTTTATTAGCGAAAAATGCGCACCCTACCCACTCACCTACACCCCGTACTTCTTTAAGCTAGAATAAAATAAGAGGGCCTACCTCTTAGAATGCTATTTCGCTTGGTGATGATCCTGCTTCCTTACTCCAACTACTTTTTGTTTCCTTCCTTCGAATACCTAAAACAAGCAAACAAACAACAACAACAAATGTGATAGCATACAAATTGCATTAAGCCTACTTAATAGGTCAAGGAACATTAAGGCATAAAATGTAATATAACACTTTAATGTAGGGAACAAATCAATAGTTGTATTCATATAAGTTCAAAAAGAGATTACAACCAATGCCTTGACGTTGCTGGTCTCCTTCGACGTATCCGGGTTCCCACACTTCTGCTAGCATCTCATGGATAGCCCCAATAATGGAAGTTTTAAGGCTTCTTCCCTTTAGTCTCAAACCAAACCAAACACACTATTCTCCCTCAAACATAAACTAGAGAGCTATAAGATATAGATGTCTTGCTGATTATTCAAGCTCCAAAAATACTAAGACTGAAACTAGTTTAACTTGTAAAAGGAGGGGTTTATATAGTTTGGATGGAGGGGAGTTGGTCTCTCTTATCATGGGAGAAGGCCTTATCTCTTGGGTTTATTCCATCCTAATAGGGAAAAGGAGTCCAAACTGAATTCCTCGTCTCCATCCAACCCAACCATTTACCAAACTTCCATTTCGAAGCTTCTAGACATGGAAGCTTTGACTCCATATTTAAAAAACTTGCCAAAAGAGGATCGACGATACTAAGAAAAGGCTTAGTAGTATCGTACAACGCTAGTCCTGGTTTTAATCTCTGCAAATTGGCACTTGGAGGAAATAGGCCATTAGCATCGATCTTGTAAACTGGGGTAAAAGGAATATTCTTGGGAAATGATGCAAAAGGGCAATGTTCTGCTCGTGAATAGGGACATAATGGGAGTTTCTTCATGATGGGGAAGCATGTAGGGTTCACTGTAGAGGTCCTCCAGGATCACAGAACAGGGAGTACAGGGACGGTGACAAAATGTTGTGTAACAATATGGTACATGTTCACATCTGCTTCACTCTTCATGAAGCCCATCCTGGTGAAGTAGCTATCTATCTTGGTTTACCAAGCACATGGTGCTTGCTTCAACCCATACGACACTCTCTTGAGTTGGCACACATGCAACTCATGGTCAAAGGTCTCAAAACCTTCAGGTTGCTCTACGTACACCTTTTTTTCAAGCATTCCATTAAGGAAGGACGTCTTCAAATCCATCTAATGTATCTTCCAACCCATCTGTGATGATAGTGCCAATATAGATTTGATCGACTAGTACCTTGCAACAGGAGAAAAGGTCTAATCATAGTCAATCTCAATATAGCTTTATGCTTCTCCACACTACCATTTGCAGCTTGCTTTACCTTGTAAAGCCAATGAGAGCTCACCACTGACTTGTTATCCGGTCTCGGGACCACATCCCAAACACTGTTATGAATTATAGAGTCATACTTCTCCACCATGGCATCAACCCAAATTGATTGCTGCACTACTTCCTTAAAGGAAGATGGCTCTGTCACAACACATTCGCCCATAAGAGCCATGTATCCAATGTGCCTCTCAGGTGACCTCCTCTGCTTGCGCTGAGAAGTGGGTGCTCCCACATTCTCCTGTGCATCATCCAACAATCTATGAACCTCTCTGGTGTGCTTTCTTTCCTCTTTGGAAGAATCTACTTGAGTGGATGTCTCCATTCCCGGATCCTCTACATGTAGCTGCTCCACATCAATCTGAGGCTCCTCAACCTTAGGAACTAAAATCTCCTCATCTGCATGTATCTCAAGCTCCCTCTCAAGGGAAACTCGCATAGCATTCTCCTCATCGAATTTGACATCCCAGCAAACCACTGTCATCCTGTTGGTCGGTAAGTACACCTGATAGTTGTGAGGTGTATCAATGTACCCCACAAATATCTTCAACTCTGTTGTCGACTCAAGCTTCTTCCGTGCTTCTTTTGTCACATGGCAATATACTGATGGCCCAAAAATCCTGAAGTGACCAACATCTGGCTTCTTACCGGAATAAGCCTCCTCTGGTGTCTTCATCTCAAGTATCCAATATGGGCTACAGTTCTCAACATAAACCATTAGGTTGCATGCCTCAACCCACAAGCGTAGTGGTAGGCCTTGATCATGCAACATCGCCCTTGCTACCCCTACTATGCTTATGTTCTTCCTCTCGGCCACCCCATTGTGTTGAGGGTTATGGGGTGCCGTCAACTCCTGTTTGATCCCTTCTGCTGCACAGAAGTTCTTAAACTCATTTGAGACATACTCACCACTGTTATCACTCCATTGAGCTTTAACCTTCTTGCCCGACTCTTTCTCAACCAATACTTCAAACTCACCAAAACTTTGTGAAAGTTTGATCCTTTTTCTGCATGCAAAATATCCAACATTTTCGAGAAAAGTCATCAACAAATATAACATAATACTTTTGATTGACTGTGGATGTTATCAACAATGGTCCACACGCATATGAATGGACTCGCTCTAGAATAGCCTCTACTCGATTTTCTCTATCATGAAGGGAAGACTTGGTGTATTTTCTTGAAGTACACCCCTTTCATGTATCAACTTGCTCAAGTGTACCTTTAGGAAGACCAGTAGAGATCTGCTGCAATATCTTCAAAGCCCCATGATGCAAGTGGCCTAATCGTCTATGCCACAACTCACCAACGTCTCGGCTCTACACCTTTTCTGCTTTTGTGCTCAAAGCAACACACTCTTCTACCTCCAGCTTATAGAGATTCTTCACTCGAATCCCTATCTTCTTTGCTTGACTCGTGGCTATGTGTCAAAGGAACGCCTTTCCTTTCGAGAAGATCACATCATATCCTCTATGCTCAAGCATGGAAATGAATACCAAGTTCTTCTTCAACTCGAGCACATACATAACACTCTTCAAGGTGAGTGGAGCCCCATGCTAGTAATTGTGTCCAATCTAGTAACGCTATACTTCCCATTGTCACCCATCTCGATATGTATTTGGAGATCTTTCTCCTCCAGGTCACTGAATAACTCTTTGTCGCCAGTCATGGGGAATGAAGCTCCATTGTCTAAGTACCATACACTTCCCATCATTGATGACACCATGCATGCAATGAGGGAAAATTCCAATTAGAATTGAGAGGCCATAGCCTCACCGGCCGCTCCTCATGAGGACTTCTTCTTGAATGGAAAATTTGTAGCAAAATGGCCCAGCTCATGACAATGAAAGTACTTAACTTTCATCTTGTCTTTCTTCTTACCTCCATGATAACAATCCAATTTGGAATGGGAAGATGTCCCTTTCCCCTTACTTGCCTTAATTTCTAAGGCACAATTCTCTTCATCATCAATCTTTGATGAAGAGCCATCCCTAGTGTTCCTCCTGATCTCCTCGTGCATCAAATATGACCACAGTCATTCCCAATCTGGCAACTTCTCCCGGCCATTGAAAGAGTCATGATAACTATGCCAACTCTTTGGGAGTCTTAGAAGAGCAAGACTCACCATATCATCCTCGACAACCGCGATTCCAACACTTCCAAGTTCATCATGGCATTGAGTAAACTTGGTCAAGTATTTTGGAATAGTCTCGCCTTTCTCCATTTTTTATTTTTCGAAGTTTGTCCTTCAGATCCAATTTCCTTTGGTCATTGTTTTTCTGATACAAGTCCATCAATGTTTTCCACATAACATACGAAGTTTCCTTGTCATGGAGACTCTGGACAATGTGATCTCGAACTCCCTCAAGGATTATCCGCTTCGCCTTCACCACACACTTCTTCCATTTGGCCAAATTTTGTGTATATGATGTTGTTGGCTAAGGAATTTCTTGATCGATGAATTCCTTCAAGCCAATATCCTCTAGCACAACCTCCATTTTGTCCCTCCATACTATAAAATTCGAGCTGCCTTCCAAGGAATACTCGAGCCACAAACCATAGAATTCCATTTGCTGATCCTAAAGTATGTATTGCAAATTCGAATTTCACCTGTAACCTAAAACTCAAAACTTTGAAATATCCTCTAGTATACTATCTTCAGCTCCAATACCATGTAGAATTTCCTATAGATTCACAAGCTCATGCAATGTACTAAAGCACAGGACAATAATATACTTCTACTTTTAATCAGCGGAAGCCAATAGATCGATGAAAACAATATGAACAAGAAGAAGATAATCAATAGCACATAACACAAGATGTATATGGGGAAAGCCACTACTCAAAACCCCACTATCTGTAATGCATATATTAGAAATATGAGTGAAGATACAAAGCTTTTTCTCACTAAAATAATTCCGCACAAGTATGATCAACTCTCTCAGCTCACAAGCTAGCTCTTGGCCAACACTGCATATATTAGAAATATGAGTGAAGATACAAAGCTTGTTCTCACTAAAACAATTATGCACAAGTATGATCAACTCTCTCAGCTCACAAGCTAGCTCTTGGCCAACACTTAGCTAATTTTGTAGCTCTCCAAGCCCCTAATCTCTTGCGTAATTCCTAGGATTAATAGCCTGTATTTAAAGGGAATTCACGCTTCCAAAATCGCACAATCCAAACATAGGATCAATCTCTGATGCATGCATGATATTTACACTCTAGTAAATAATGCCACTAATAGTACATAGTCCCTGCACTCTAGTCTCAACTGGGTCTTTCTCTAGACTGACATGCATGAGTTTCTCATGAGGGGATCTTCAGTTAACTGGAGTAGCACTAGTGGATGCACTAGTGCACCACCAGACTGTTAGTCCTTTATTAGTTCCACAAACAGTTTGGAACTAATTTAACTTAACTTAACTCAGTAAACTAAGTGATCTAATTTCCAACTCAATTTAAACTCATATTGGACCCCTAAAACTTAGGGAGAACATATACATGACTATAGAAGGACTTCCAACTCAAAATTTCTAAGCTAATTAAACTTAATTAACTATTTACAAGTTACTATGAGAATAGAATTCGATTTTAATTCTCAGTTTAATTCAAGGACAAATTAAACTGGAATTTCTTGTTGCCATTTCTCAACACTGGGTTATTAAATCTGACAGGTCCTTTGTTTTAGGAAGGTTGGCCTCTTTAATGTGTTAGCCACATTAATGGGTTGAGTCCAGACAGGGAGCTCAACCATTTTAATACCTAAATTACAGTGGGCGATTATATCTGTGGGTATTATGTTAATGGCAGACTTGGCATAAATTATTGTGCAGTGACCGACTCTCAGCACTGAAGAGCTTGGGACCAATAAATTTTTTGTCATCCATTGTCCTAGAAAAGCCTTTCGAAGTAACCGCTTTAATAAATTACCCAACAATCTACATTATTCTATTAATGTCCTTTGCGCCTGAAGGATCGCTTTGAGGGTTGTTGCCCAAATGTATTAGCAAGGGCATGGTATCACTCAGTTTACAATAACATAAATGTTCAGTTTCTCTAATCATTGTTGAATGCAGTGGTATGATATGTTCTACGTCGTGCCATATTATAATTATTCCATCACATTATAAAATTAAATTCTATGGTGATCTATTTGCACTTGATGGTGGCCTACAATGGTCATTTCTCGTTAACAGAGTATAAACATAATTGTTGTGATGAAATGAACTTAATGGAGGCTGGTAGCATTGGTCATGCCTCCTAGGTGTTGCTTGGTTAAACGCTCGTGGTGTTGGGTGCAAACCACGAGATGCATGCCATATGCACATCACACACCACAATTTTGACTCTAAACCATAACTCATGTTATATCCTATGAGCGATTGGCAGTCGTGTAAACCTTGGACGATGGAGATTCAACCTAGAGATCGACGACCAAAAATTAGTTGCATGACACCCCCTCACATGACGTCACAAAGGAGGGAGGTAGGGTAGCGCTATTGTATAATAGTGGTGGGATGAATAACATCGAGTAAGGTTGTTGGATAACGGGTGGGAACCATGAACCAGAACGGTGATAGTAGAAGACACCCCCTTGTTGGTCTAACCTTTCAACACCAATCGTCAGATGAACGGTGTATGGTAGTGGCAAGTGCGGGTTGCTGAATTTTTGCACTCTGTGGTTAGTCATATGGCTTGGCATATAGGTTGATGTGTGTTATATAGCCTAATTATATATCTACATGTGTGTGTGTGTGTGGTGGTATGGTGGGATGTGTGTTATACATGGTTGTGTATACTATATATAATCATAGATGTTGTAAGGGCACCATAATATTAACTTCAACTTAATAGTATGCATTATGCCATTGTACATGGTGGGAAACATTGACCAAATGCGATGGACGACATAGATGTAAACATGTAGATCAAGGGTTGGAATTGATGCAGAACCTCTTCCTCTGTGACGTAAGAGGGGGAGGGGGGAGATCTTGCCACCATCTCTACCATTAGATGGATCAAGCTATATCAACGACCCATGTTTCAGCAGGGACTCCCCCCCCGGTGATGCCAGTGGGGAAAGGGTTAGCCCCCACCTACTGTTGGATATGTTGGGTGATCGTGAGTAGTTGGATAATGTGTATGGGTCCCGTCATTACACACTCGCCTTGATATGGTGTATGACTTGGCTCATACATGGTTACACATATTATATTTGTATCACACAATAATTATGTGAATCCCCCGCCTACTTTTGGATACATTGGGCGATCGTGAGTCGTTGGATAATGTGTATGGGCCCCGTCATTACACATGCACCTTGATATGGTTTATGACTTGGCTTATACATGGTACACATATTATATATGTATCACACAATAATTATGTGAATGCCACGACTAATGGGTGATATATATATATATATCTATATAATAAATATAATAAAATATAATATATAAAATAAATATAAAACATTCACCTAAGGATTGGTCGTGGAGAAAAACCATGGGATATATGGTTAGGTTGTTTACGCCACGGTCGATACATAGGGTTAAAAGAATGTATATATGGTATATGTATTTATATCATGTATACATATTACCGTGCCCGCTTAAGGGATTGGGATGTGGGGAAAACCATAAGTTGATCAATAGAGTTAAATTAAATACACATAATTTACATATATAGCTAATCACGAATAGAAATATACTTGCACAATTATTTATAAGAGTGTTACATGCCATATGTCATATAGACATGTGCCCTTGATTCACCGTGAACTCTGCCAATATAGTGGGGTGTTATGACACGTAGGTGCCACGTGGCAAAAAATAGAATAATGACAATTTTAAATAAATAAAAAATTTAACGGAGTATAACTTAAGACGTCGAAGTCCAAATCGGACAAAATTTGTATCATTCGAATTGTCTTATCAAGATGAACACAATGAAAACAACTAAAGTTTTTGAAGATTCAAAAGAAAGTAAAAAAAAAACTATCCCATTTCTCTAATGACACAAAGGAAGTTTGGTTAGCTAGCAAACACTTCACCGAGAGTAAGGTGGGGCGTTTACAAACTAGCTGGCCAAGTTTACTATCTTGTAGCAACTTAAATTGCTGGTAGTTGAGATTCTTGTTCTGCACTATTTAACTTGTTGGTCCTGCGGTTCGAAATGGATAATTGGATGTTAAGTAGATTCCAAGATCATTAAATATATACTTTATGTACTCTCCTAGTTTCATCCAATAAAATGTCCTGGTGCTTTGAGATTTATGCAACAAATTATATGCTTTATTTTCTAAAATTGTTTGCGCAAAGATTTTCATTCACAGTGTTGTTTGCAAAATATTTGTAAGATTGTTTACATGTAAAATTTAGAAGGTTTTGGTAATGACATTACTAGTGGAATTAGCCCTATTTTGTAAAAGGGGACATTACTATAATGTCTATTTTTAGATATGTGCCCAAAATTCACAAAATTCTCGTTTTCACATTCAAACACTTCAAATGTCATCAAGAGAAACATTTTTTCCATAGGGACATTTCATTAAACATGTTGTGTGAAAATTAAATAGTAAACCCTCATACAATAAAATGCACAACGAGAATACAAATGAGCAACAAATAATAACTAAGCCAACTCTTTATTTCTATTAGTTACCGAATTACATGCCAATGCTTTAGAGTTAGAACCCATAATTACTCTTGCAAAATGGCATGCTTGGCTGAATAATAATCTCTGACATTGAGCACTAATGAGAAACCTAGACGACTCTTCCTTTTTCTTGTTATGAAGTACAATCGAGAGACCTGAAGTGATCCCTCCTCATTGACTAGCTAGGATGTATTGTCCAACACCTAAACCAATCAGGCCAAATCAACTAAGGTGGATCTTATACCATCGAAATTATCCTCATCACATGGGTTCACACCCTTCCTTCAAGCTCTAAGGGCTCTCAAACCAAATATCAAAACAATGTCCAAGAGCAAGCTCTAGCCTTCCTTTTAATGTCACGAGTAATCAGAATATTATGGGCGATTACCATGGTTCACCTGAATACCATGAGCTCATTTTTCCCCTTTTTCATTAAAGCGAATTTATAATAATTTTTTCCTTAATTAATTAAAGCAAAATTTTATTCTAATTACTTAATATCACTTTAGAAATGACATCAAATAATTAAATTATTGAAGTCTCTTTGCTCGTCCCTGATCAATCCGACCTTGTCATCATTCGTTGCCTCTCCTCCTAAGAAAGGGACATTGTAATCCTCCCTTCCGGATGTTTCTTATCCCCAAGCAATCCTAACCTGTATTTCTAGATTCCATATGAGCCTAGATAACCCCTGTTGCATATGGTTTAGAACTAGCATGCCAAGTCCAGGTCTCAGATCCCAAATAAATCTGAGGAAGGGATTGCTCGACTCCTACTGCAATAATAGGATACTATAGATCTCAATGACTTCAACCAACTCTGACCCTTAGTGAAGCAATCCATCTAACTTAAAAATCCCTCGATCCTAAACCCTCATATCTTCATGTGCCTTGAAAATTGTAGCATATATGAGCCAATCAATCAAGGAAGGTATCTTTTGTACCGCATTCCCCAATGAAGCAACATCATCATACCGTGCCCAAAGTTATTTAATGTCATTTATCATGAAGAGATCATGTCATGGATCACTGATAGTCTTGTTAACCTTATCACTGATGATGTGCCAAGGCAACTTAGGGAGTTTGAATTCTTCCCAGCAAAAAAATCCTACCACTAGTGCTACCTTGTATTATGATGGAACTATAAAGGAATGTACAAAATCAAACAACCAGTCAAACACTCCATAATTGCAGTCATTTCCCTGTATTTTCGGTAGACCTTTCCTTCCACTATTGAATTCATTAACCGCATGTTGAAGCTATGACCTCTGGTACTCACACACAAACCTGTTCTTAGAATATTCCACCAACAAGTGGGATATCCAATTAATAAAAATTCTTATAAGAGTGTATGTTGTTGATCCCTTAGAAAGAGCCTTGGTCACAAAGCCATATTCTTCCTCCGTAAACTCCACGCTAAGCTCCACCACTTTATCAGGTTTTGCTATATAATGAAATGATCCACCTAGATCCCATTGCCAAATTAGGAATCTATTATCCCAAATATCTAAGGGTCCCAGCTGTGCTATACCTATGGCTATAAGTGTCTTCCCACAAATCACTGTTATGAAACCAACTCAAGAAAAGATAGATCAACGCCTTAGAATTCAGCCTTTTCGAGGGGGCAACCTCCTTTACATTACATAAATGAACAATTCTTAGATGATTCAAATGAAAAAACCTCCTTTCTATATATAGGAGTCTAAGGAGTCACAATATAACCCAGCCGACCTAAC